>OZ030010.1:87336284-87625161 GCA_964023405.1 Apodemus agrarius | reverse complement strand
ATTTTCAATATAGTACTTGAAGTTCTAGCAAGAGCAATTAGACAACATAAGGAAGTCAAAGGGATACAAATTGGAAAGGAAGAAGTCAAACTATCATTATTTGCAGACTATATGATAGTCTACTTAAGCGATCCAGAAAACTCCACCAGAGAAATTCTACAGCTGATAAACAACTTCAGCAAAGTGGCTGATTATAAAGTTAACTCAAGCAAATCAGTAGCCTTCTTGTACTCAAAGGACAAGCATGCTGAGAAAGAGGTTAGGGAAATAACACCCTTCACAATAGCCACAAACAACATAAAGTACCTTGGAGTAACTCTAACCAAACAAGCAAAGATCTGTATGATAGGAACTTCAAGTCCTTGAAGAAAGAAATCGAAGAAGACCTCAGAAGATGGAAAAATATTTCTTGCTCCTGGATTGGCAGGATCAATATAGTAAAAATGGCCATCTTGCCAAAAGCAATCTACAGATTCAATGCAATCCCCATCAAAACCCCAAATCAATTCTTCATAGATCTAGAAAGAGCAAGTCTCAAATTCATCTGGAGCAACAAAAAACCCAGGATAGCTAAAACTATTCTCAACAATAAAAGGACTTCTGGGGGAATCAATATCCCTGACCTCAAGCTGTACTACAGAGCAATTGTGTTAAAAACTGCATGGTATTGGTACAGCAACAGGCAAGTAGATCAATGGAATAGGATTGAAGACCGAGAAATGAACCCACAGACTTATGGTCACTTGATCTTTGATAAAGGAGCCACAACCATCCAGTGGAAAAAAGATAGCCTTTTCAACAAATGGTGCTGGTTCAACTGGAGGTCAACATGCAGAAGAATGCGAATTGACCCACTCTTATCTCCTTGTACTAAGATCAACTCCAAGTGGATCAAGGACCTCCACATAAAAGCAGACACACTGAAACTATTAGAAAAGAAACTTGGGAAGACCCTGGAGGACATGGGCACGGGGGAAAGTTCCTGAACAGAACACCAATAACTTATGCTCTAAGATCAAGAATTGACAAATGGGACCTCATAAAATTACAAAGTTTCTGTAAGGCAAAGGACACTGTCAGAAGGACAAAATGGCAACCAACAACGTGGGAAATGATCTTTACCAACCCCACATCCGACAGTGGGCTAATATCCAATATATACAAAGAACTCAAGAAGTTAGACCCCAAAGAACCAAATAACCCTATCAAAAAATGGGGTACAGAGCTAAACAAAGAATTTTCACCAGAAGAAATTCGGATGTCCGAGAAACACCTTAAGAGATGTTCAACATCATTAGTCATCAGGGAAATGCAAATCAAAATGACCCTGAGATTCCACTTCACTCCAGTCAGAATGGCTAAGATTAAAAACTCAAGAGACAACAAGTGCTGGCGAGGATGTGGAGAAAGAGGAACACTCCTCCACTGTTGGTGGGATTGCAAAATGGTAAAACTGCTCTGGAAATCAGTGTGGCAGTTCCTCAGAAAATTGGGCATGCCACTTCCAGAGGACCCTGGCATACCACTGCTGGGCATATACCCTTAGGATTCCTCTGCATACAATAAAGTCACATGCTCCACTATGTTTATAGCAGCCTTGTTTATAATAGCTAGAAATTGGAAGGAGCCCAGATATCCCTCAAAAGAGGAATGGATACAGAAAATGTGGTATATTTATACAATGAAGTACTTCCCAGCAATTAAAATAATGAACTCATGCAATTTGTAGGTAAATGGTTAGATCTGGAAACTGTCATCCTAAGTGAGCTAACCTAATCACAAAAGAATACACATGAAATGCAATCACTGATAAGTGGATATTAATGAGCCCAGAAGCCCTAAATACTCAAGGCACAATTAGCAAGTCAAATGACTCCCAAGAAGAAGAAAGGAGAGGACCCTGGGCCTGTAAAGATTGGATCCAGTATTGTAGACCCAGAACAGAGAAATCGTGGTGGGGGGAATATGTGGGGAATAGCAGGGGGCGGGGAGGAATTATGGGACATATGGTGGGGGGTAACTGGGAAAGGGGAAAGCCTTTGGAATGTAAACATAGAATATAGAAAATAAAAATTAAAAAAAAAGAATACACATGAAATGCAACCACTGATAAGTGGATATTAATGAGCCTAGAAGCCCTAAATACTCAAGGCACAATTAGCAATTCAAATGATTCACAAGAAGAAGAAAGGAGAGAACCCTGGGCCTGAAATGATTGGATCCAGTTTTGTAGATCCAGAACAGAGAAATGGTGGAGGAGGGATGATTGGGGAATAGTTGGGGGAGAGAGGACTTATGGGATGTAGGGGGGGGGATCTGGGAAAGGGAAAAGCCTTTGGAATGTAAACAAAAAATATAGGAAAAAAAAGATTAAAAAAAAAAAACGATTGCAGATAAGAAAAAAACATATCCAAAGTTCTTTAAATGTTTAGTTTCTGCAAAACATCAAAAACTCTCTAAAATGTCTAAAATCCCTCTAAATTATACAAAGTTTTATAACTATGGATTCTTAAAAATATGCTGACTATTTTCTTATTCAAAGGTTAAAACAAGGACAGAGCACAAGCAAATCAAAGGAAAACCAAGGTTTAGATCTTGACATCTTTGGTCCACTCACAATAGTTCTATGGATTCCAAGAAGCCTCAAAAGCATACACAGCTTATTTTCTAAAGCATACTCTGAGTTAGTCTCTGTTTTGTCACTGAGGTGCTTATCCTCTATGCAGCAAAATGCTGGGTCCTATTGACTTATCCAGTCTGTTAGTCTATGTCTTTTTATTGGGGAATCGAGTCCATTGATGTTAATTGATATTAGGGAAAAGTGATTTTTAATTCCTGTTCTCTTTGTTGTTAGAGGTGGAATTATGTTTGTGTGGCTAGCTTCTTTTGGGTTTCTGAAAAGAAGATTACTTTTATGATTTTTCTTGGGTGTAGTTTCCCTAGTTATCTTGGTGTTTTCTATTTGTAGGCCTGGATTTGTGGAAAGATATTGTGTAAATTTGTTTTTATCATGAAAAATCTTAGTGTCTTTGTCTATGTTAATTGAGATTAGTAGCCTGGCCTGGCATTTGTGTTCCCTTAGGGTCTATATGACATCTGACCAGGATCTTCTGGCTTTCATAGTCTCTGGTGAGATGTCTGGTGTAATTCTGATAGGCCTGCCTTTTTAAGTTACTTGGCCTTTTCCCCTTACTGCTTTTAATATTATTTCTTTATTTTGTGCATTTGGTGTTTGGATTATTATGTGAAGAGAGGAATTTCTTTTCTGGTCCAGTCTATTTGCAGGTCTGTAGGCTTCTTGTATGTTTATGGGCATCTTTTTCTTTAGGTTTGATAAGTTTTCTTCCATAATTTGGTTGAAGATATTTACTGGCCATTTAATTTGGGAATCTTTGCTCTCATCTATACCTATTATTCTCTCATTGGTCCTGGATTTCTTGGATGTTTTGGGTTAGGAACTTTTTGCATTTTGCATTTTCTTTGACTGTTGTGTCAATGTATTCTCTGGTATCTTTTGAACCTGAGATCCTCTCTACAATTTCTTGTATTCTGTTGGTCATTCTTGCATCTATGATTCCTAATCTTTCTTAGGTTTTCTATCTCTAGAGTTGTTTCCCTTTGTGATTTCTTTATTGTTTCTATTTCCATTTTTAGATCCTGGATGGTTTGTTCAGTTCCTTCACCTGTTTGGTTGTGTTTTTCCATAATTCTTTAAGGGACTATTGTGTTTCCTCTTTAAGGGCTTTTACTTGTTTACATGTGTTCTCCTGTATTTCTTTAAGGGCATAATTTATGTTCTTCTTAAAGTCCTCTATCATCATCATGATTGGATTTTAGATCGAAATCTTGTTTTTCCAGTGTGATGGGCTATCCAAGTCAGAGAACTGGGTTCTGATGTTACCAAGTAATCTTATTTCTGTTGCTTATGTTCCTGTGCTTGCCTCATGCTATCTGGTTATCTCTAGGTCTCTCTGATTGGAGCCTGTCTTTCCTGTGATCCTGATTCTTTCAGAACTCTTCAGAGTCCAGCTATCTCTGTGATCTGGGATTCTGTTTGTCAGAGCACCTGGGAGTCAAGATGCCTCTGGAATCCTGAAATCCTGTTTTGGGCAAAGTCCTGAAGTCCTATGATCCTGGGCATGTTAGAGCACCTGTGATCCTGGCTGTCTTAGAACACCTGGGTATGACAATTCCTTGGGTGATGTGGGACTGGGTGTATAGCAAGTGCCTAAGGTCTGCTAAGGGTACCAACTCAGACTGGGAGGACCCATGACACTGGCTAGGCTGTGTTTTTTGTGTTCCTGGATCCTGGGTATCTCAGTTACTGCTGGGTTTGGGTCAGATGTTGTGGCCTCATCACCTATGATCCTGGGCATGTTACAGCACCTGGGAGGCAAGCTTCTTCTGGGTATTGTGGGACTGGGTACAGAGCTAGTACCCAAGGTCTGTTGCTCAGCCTTCTATTTTATTGAACCTGTGGCAATCAACCCAGGGACAGCCCACCCAAAATTGGTTGCTCTTTCTCCATGAATCTTTAATAAAATGCAGTACAAACTTGCCTATAGCCTGATCTTATAGACACATTTTGTTTTTCAATTACATTCCTCTCTGACCACTCTAGCTTGTGTCAGGTTAACATAGAACTAGCCAGAAATAATAAAGTATATTATACTTGACCCCTCTTTACTGTGTGCATTAATACATTTTGAGTACACCATACGCTTTTGTACATTTTTCAAGAATCATGCCATTTTCCTTGCATATTTTTGTATTTTTATTTATGTATGATCAATATGATAATGGTTATTGGTTATTTTTCATTTGTTTCTGTTACATTTGTTTAGTGTGTGTTTGTTTGTGTGTGTCTGTGTTTACTTATGTGCTTGTGTGTGTGTATGTAAATCAGAGTCTATATATAAATGTAAGACTTAAACTTGCCAGAAGTCATTCTAGCTGTCTACCATATGAAGCTATGCAATCAAACTGTAGTCATTAGACTTCATGCTAATCAACATTATCCATGGAGCGATCTTCATGGCTCTGTTTCAACCTTTTCTAGTCCAGTAATGAATCAAAGTATGGTTGGAATTGAAATGTGTGCTATATTTGGATTACTTCCAGCCAAATTATGATATTCCCAACATTAAGAACTATATTTCTCTTTGTTTTTCATTAACCCCCATATACCATTAATGCATAATATATTGACAGAAGTCATGGCCCAAAAGATTTATAAACAAAGATACCATTTAAGTAACTTCAAAGGATCATTGCAAATATTATCACATGAGATAGTAGAAGTTCAATATAGATAATTTCCATTAGTATTCAGAGGAACAGAAACAAATCTTCATTTTCAAGGCAGTATTAGGAGCTTTTGTTTCTTTTATTAATTTATTTACTTATCCATTTGCCTCCAATTACAGTTCCCTCCTCCTGATTCCACCCCCACACAGTCCCTTCCCCTCTGCTCTAAGAAAAGGGAGGAGCCCCTCAGTATCACCCCACCCTGCCACATCAAGACACTGAAAGTCAAGGTACATTCTCTCCCATTGAGACAAGACAAGGAAGCTGAGTGAAGGATCCAGGATCCACAGGCATGCGACAGATTCAGGGACAGTCCCCACTCCAGTTATTGGGGGACCCACATGAAGACCAAGCTGCACACTTGTTTCATATGTAAGGAGGGACTAAATCCAGCCCATGCTTGCTTTTTGGTTGGTGGTTTAGTCTCTGGGAGTCCCAAAGGGTCCAGTTTAATGGACAATGTTGATCTTCTCGTGGAATCCTTTCCCCCTTTGGATATCTCAGTCCTTCCTCCAATTCTCTGAGACTCCCAGATCTCTATCTAATATTTGGTTTTAGGTCTCTATATGTGTTTCTATTGACTGCTGGATAGAGCTCTCAGAACAGTTTTGTTGTCAAACCTAACAGAGTATCATTGATAGTGTCCGGGATTGATTCTTGCCCGTGAGATGGATAACAATTTGGGCCAATCATGGGTTAGGTATTCACTGTGTCTCTACTATATCTTTATCCCTGCAAATCTTGTAGGAAGGACACATTTTGAGTCAAAGATTTTGTGGGTGGGTTGGAGTCTTTATTCTTCTACTTTGAGTACCAACTGGGTATGAGAGGAGGTGGCCCATTCAGGATCCATATCCCCTGCTGTTAGGGGTCACACCTAGAATCACCCCCATGGACTCCCTAGGACCTCCCCTGTTCCAGGCTTATAGCACTTACTAGGGATGCCCCTCCCCTATCCACCTCCTCGTATTTTAGTTTTTTGGGGTCTGTGGATTGTAGCATGGGTATCCTGTACTTTATGGCTAGTATCTGTAATTGAATGCACACCTTGCAATCTTTTGGGTCTAGGCTACCTCACTCAGGATATTTTCCAGTTCCATTCATTTGCCCATAAAATTCATGATGTTCTTGTTTTTAATAGTTGAGTAGTATTTCATTATGCAAATGAACCATATTTTTCTTTATCCATTCTTCAGTTGAATGTCACCTGGTTTGTTTGCAGTGTCTGACTATTACAAATAAAACTACTATGAATATGGTTGAGTAAGTATCTTTATGCTATGGTAGAACATCTTTTGGGTATACATCCAGGAGTGGTATTGCTGGGTCTTTATGTTTTGACATAAACTTACATTTAATAGTCTTAAAGAATATCAGAGGCCAGGCAGTGTATTTAGTGCTTTGTGGATTTTTTGTTTTTGTTTCATTTTGTTTTGGTTTGGTTAGCTAATTTTATTTTTTATAATCCCGTTCTTGCCCTCCTTCTGGTCTGCCCTTCCAGAGTCCTTCATTCTATTCTCCTCCCCTCTGTCTTCAAGAGGATGGCCCCTCCCAGGTCTCCCCACTCCTTGTGGGGCTCAAGTCTCTCTTGATAGTTAGGCATTTCTTCTTCCATTGAGGACAATCCAGGCAGTCCTCTGCTCTATATGTGTCAGTGGCCTTGGAGCAGCTCTTGTGTGCTGCCTAGTTGGTGTCTCAGTGTCTGAGAGATCTCAGGGGTCCTTGTTAGTTGAGACTGCTGGTCTTCCTATAGGGTCGCCTTCCTCGTCGGCTTCTTGCAGCCTTTCCCTAACTCAACCACAGGAGTCCCTGACATCAGTCCAATGGTTGGGTGAAGGTATCTGCTTTTGTCTTTGTCAGCTGCTTGTTGGACCTTTCTTGAAGGACAGAAATGCTCGGCTCCTGTCTGTAAACACACCATAGCATCATTAATGGTGTCTGGCCTTGGAGCCTCCCCTTGTGCTGTATCCTAATTTGGGCCTGTCACTTAACTCCAATTCCCTCAAAGTCTTCTCCATTTTTGTCCTTGCAGTTCGTTTAGGCAGGAACAATTATGGGTCAGAGTATTTGACTGTGGGATGGCAACCCCATCCCTCCACTTGATGTCCTGTCTTTCTATTGGAAGTTGAGTTCCCTTTCCCCACTGTTGGACACTTCACCTAAAGTCTCTCCCTGTGAGTCTTGAGTCTCCTGCTTCTCTGGTACTTTCCTGAGGGTCCCCCTACCTCCCACACCATGAGGTTATATATATCCATTCATTCTGCTGGCCTTCCAGGCTTCTTTCCTGTCTTCCTCCCACTCCCACATATTATCATGTTCCTTTTTTTCCTCTTCCCCCTCCCCTCTCCTACCCACGTCTCTCCCTCCCTCTGCCTCCCATAATTGTTTTCTTCTTTTTCCCAAGTGGGATTAAAGTATCCTTACTTGGGCCCTTCCTCTTATTCACCTTGAGATCTATGGATTGTATTCTGGCTATTTTGTGATTTTTTGATTAATATCTACCTATTAGTAAGTATCATGCAAGTCCTTTTGGGTCTAAGTCACCTCACTCAGGATGATATTTTCTAGTTCCATCCATTTCCCTGCAAAACTCAGGATGTCTGCCTTCTTAATAGCTGACTATTATTCCACTATGCAAATGAACCACATGTTATGTATCCATTCTTCTGTTGTGGAAAATCTGGGTTGTTTTCAGCTTCTGGCTATCACAGGTAAGGCTGCTATGAACATAGTTGAGCATGTGGCCCTGTGGTATGTTAGGGCATATTTTGGGTATACTCCCAGGAGTGGTATTGCTGGATCTTATTGTACAAATATTTCTGGAACTACAGTTGTTCTGTTCAGGAAGTAGTCTCCTATACTAATGCTTTAAAGTCTATTCCCCTTGCACAAAATTCAAGTCCAAGTGAGTCAAAGACCTCAATGTAAAACTGATACACTAAACATAATAGAACAGATAGAATTATAAAGGAGGGGAGACCACACAGCTCTGCTTGCCTCACAAGAGGCTACCTCTGGGCTGACACACACAGTTGAGACACTACCAACCACATGGCCCAATCTCTCTGCCTGCAGAGAACTCAGCAAGCCTAACATCTGTATCCTTCCTCTGCAAGTCCTACTTGAGTATAGGAGGTGGATATTTCTGGCTCTCTATCCCCCTCTGATAGGGATCTAATATAGGGTTACCCCCATAGACTTTCCATATCCTCTGCAGTTCCTGGTCTCCAGGTAATCACTAAACATGCCACCCACACAGATTTCCATCCTAACTACCAGCCCTTCACCCCACCCATTTTCCAACTCCTGATCACTATTCCTGCTCCCTTTATAAGTTATTGTATTGTTAGGAAATGTTTCAGCTATCCTGTTTTTTATTTTTGTTTTGTTTTTGGGTTTTTTGTTTTTGTTTCTTTATTCATTTGATGTTGTTGATTGCACAGTCAAGGTCTGTAAAGAATTGTGTTGGACTGTCATAGGAATTGCAGTGAGTATGTAGACTGCTTTTGGCAAGATGTTCATTTTCACTATGGTAATCCTATGGATCCACAAGCATAAAAGATTGTTTCATCTTGTGATATCTTCCTCTATTTCTTTCCTTAAAATATTTGTCATACAGAACTTTCACTAAAATGTTTAGAGTCACACAAAGATATTTTCTACTATTTGTGGCTATTGTAAGCAGTTTAGTTTTACATTTTTATCAGCCCATTTATTGTTTCTATACAGGGGGGTGACTGAATTTTTTTTTTAATTAATTTTGTATCCAGTGATTTTGCTGAAGGTGTTCTCTGTTACAGATTTTTTTTTTTTTTTTGGTTTGTCGAGACAGGGTTTCTCTGTGTAGTCCTGGCTGTCCTGGAGCTCACTCTGAAGACCAGGCTGGCCTCGAACTCAGAAATCTGCCTGCCTCTGCCTCCCAAGTGCTGGGATTAAAGGCGTGAGCCACCAACGCCCGGCTCTGTTACAGATTTTTATGGTCACTTATGTGTACTATCTTATCCGTAAATCCCTGAAACCTCTAAAACTAAAAACTTCACACACACACACACACACACACACACACACAAAGACACACAGAAACAATTAGAGAGAGACAGAGACAGAGACAGAATGATTGATGGAATGATTCTCCGTTTGCTTCACTTGCTTCTTTCAAAGTAACTCTGTTGACAAAATAGTATTTAAACTTCAATGAATCTTATTTTTTTTTTTGTTATAGAATTTTCTCTTTTTATCTGGGCACATATTGTAGGGGAAAGTTGCTCTCTAAAGGCATTATTTGTTAGTACATTTTTGCTTTAGAGAATTTTGAGTCCTGTTCAGGGATTTTAACCCACTATCTCAAGTTCTAAAACTAACAATCCCTGACATTTTGTCTCCTGCATTTCACCAAAAATAAATAAATAAATAAATAAATAAATAAATAAATAATAAATAAAAAAATTTGGGGAGCCAGTTTGCTAGGCTTGAAGCGAGGCTGCCCTCTTGCCTCTGGTCACTGTGGATGGCTGGCAGCTAGGGCCAGGTGCCTGGACAGAGTCCTAGCCTAACATCGACTACCCCATCAGGCTCTTGCTTGCACCCAGAGCCAGAGCAGCTCGGTAGGAGGTCTGTGCACCAACAGCTCAGCACTGCAACCAGAGCCAGATCAGCTTGGTGGGCAGTCTGTGTGGGCACCAACCGGCTCATGGGTCTTTGCCTGGAGTATAGTTGGAGGCCGACATCTTGCCTCAGGGCACCATAGACAGCTAACCAGACCAAGCCCTGTAGACTGAGAGTGCCACAATCTAGGTTCCAGCAGTCCAACCAGGGAACCTCCGATCCTGCAGAGAATCCAACAGTTACACAGAGCCCCGAGACCCGCCACCATCTTGGAGCTTGTAGCCTGAACAGGTCACCATAGAGAACCAACAGAGGAGCCCAGGTCACCATAAAGATCTCACAGACAGCCCAGATCAGTGGAAAAAAGATCTGATTCTTAAGAGCTGGCAACTAGGCAGGCCAGGAGACGAAGGTGGGAGGCCAATTGCACGTCCAGTAGCAAGCTGGGGGAAGACTTGGGACTGGCCCAGCAGAGCTGAGGAGGTAATTCGGAGCCCAATAGCGGAAACCTTCTGGTCTCCACCTCGGGAGCACGGATGCCCTCTACAACAGTAGCGCCTAACGCCAGGCTCACAGGAGCTTCAAACACCAACCAGTAACAACAAGACAAACTGACTCCAGGCATAAACAGATGACAAAAGGCAAACATAGGAATGTTACTAACAGAAATCAAGGCAATATGGCAGCATCTGAACCCAATTTGCCAACCCCAGCAAGCCATCAATAACCCAACACACCAGAAAAACAAGAGTTGGATTTAAAAGCACTGGTCATGATGCTGCTAGAGGAACACAAAAAAGACATAAATAAATCTCTTAAAGAAATACAGGGGAACAGGAATAGGGTAGAAGCCCTTAAAATGCAAACACAAAAATGACTTAAAGAATTCCAGGTGAATATGGATCAACAGACACAAGCCAATAAAGAGAAAATGAGAAAATCAGTTAAGGAAATGCAGGAGAAATTGAGTCAACAGGCAAAAGTCATGAAAGAGGAAACAGAAAAATCTCTTAAGGAATTGGAAGAAAACACAAACAAACAAGTGAAGGAACTGAGCAAAACCATCCAAGTTCTGAACACAGGGGTAGAAACAACTAAGAAATCAAAAAAATAGACAACTTTGGAGATAGAAAACCTTGGGAAGAAATCAGGAGTCATAGATGCAAATATCAACAACAGAATACAAGAGATAGAAGTAAGAATCTCAGATGCTGAAGATACCATAGTAACCATTGACTCCAAGGTCAAAGAAAATACAAAATGCAAAAGGCTTGTAACCCAAAACATCCAGGAAATCCAGGACACAATGAGAAGACAAAACCTAAGGATTATAGGGATAGATGAGAGTGAAGATCTACAATTTAAAGAGCCAGCAAATATCTTCAACAAAATTATGGAAGAAAACTTCCCTAACCTAAAGAGAGAGGTGCCTATGAATATGCAAGAAGCTTACAGAACTCCAGACTGGACCAGAACAGAAATATCTCCTGTCACATAATAATCAAAACTCCAAATGTACTAAACAAAGAAAGAATATTAAAGGCAGTAAGAGAAAAAGGCCAAGTAAAATATAAAGGAAGACCTATAAAAATCACACCAGACTTCTCACCAGAAACCATGAAAGCTAGAAGATTTTGGGTAGATCTCATGCAGACTCTAAGAAAACACAAAAGTCAGCCAAGACTACTATACCCAGCAAAATTCTCAATCAACATAGATGAAGAAAGCAAAATATTTCATGACAAGAACAAACTTACACAATATCTTTCCACTAACCCAGCTCTACAAAAGATAATAGTAGGAAAACTCAAATAAAAGGAGGGAAACTACACTCTGGAAAAAGCAAGACAGTAACCTTCCATCAAACTCCAAAGAAGATAACCACTCAAAAAAAAAATAACATCAAAAATGACAGGAAGAAATAATCACTATTCCTTAATATCTCTTAACTTCAATGGACTCAATTCCCCAATAAAATGACATAGACTAACCGAGTAGATATGGAAACAGGACCCTACATTTTGCTGCATACAGGAAAAACACTTCAGGGTCAAAGACATACACTACCTTAGAGTAAAAGGCCAGAAGACAATTTTACAAGCAAATGGTCTCAGGAAGCGAGCTGGAATAGCCATTCTAATATCAGATAAAATTGACTTTCAAACTAAAGTCATCAAAAGAGACACAGAAGGCCATTTCTTGCTGGTCAAAGGAAAAATCCACCAAGAAGAACTCACAATTATAAACATGTATGCTCCAAATGCAAGGGTACACACATTTGTAAAAGAAACTTTCCTAAAGCTCAAAGCACACATTGCACTTTACACAATAATTGTGGGGGACCTCAACACTCCACTATCCTCAATGGACCAATCAGGAAAACAGAAACTAAACAGGGACACAGGGAAACTCATTGAAACCTTGGACCAATTGGATTTAACATTAAATATATATATATATATATATATATATATATATATAATATATATATATATATATATATATATATATATATATAAACATTTCATCCTAAAGCAAAAGACTATACCTTTTTCTCAGCACCTCATGGTACCTTCTCCAAAATCGACCATATAATTGGTCATAAGACAGACATCAACAAATATAAGAAGATTGAACTAATCCCATGCCTCCTATCGGATCACCATGGAGTAAGAGTGGTCTTCAATAGCAACAAAAACAAAAGAAAATCCTCATACACATGGAGGCTGAACAATATTCTACTCAATGATACCTGTCTTAGTTTATGTTTCACTGCTGTGAACAGACACCATGACCAATGCAAGTTTTATAAAAGACAACATTTAATTGGGGCTGGCTTACAGGCTCAGAGGTTCAGTCCATTGTCATCAAGGCAGAAACATGGCAGCATCCAGGCAGGCGTGGTGCAGGAGGAGCTGAGAGTTCTACATCTTCATCTAAAGGCTGCTAGTGGAAGACTGACTTCCAGGCAACTAGGGTGAGGGTTTTAAGCCCACACCCACATTGACACACCTACTCCAACAAGGCCACACCTTCTAATGAGGTCACTTCCTGGGCCAATGATATATAAACCATCACAATACCTTAGTCAAGGAAGTAATAAAGAAATCAAAGACTTTTTAGAATTTTATGAAAATGAAGGCACAGCATACCCAAATATATGATACACAAAGAAAGCAGTGCTAAGAGGAAAACTCACAGCCCTGAGTGCCTCCAAAAAGAAACAGTAGAGAGCATATACTTGCAACTTAATGGCACACCTGAAAGCTCTGGAACAAAACAAAGCTAATTCACCCAGGAGGGGTAGAAGACAGGAAATCATCAAACTCAGGGCTGAAATCAATCAAACAGAAACAAAAAGAACGATATTAAGAATCAACAAAACCAGGAGCTGTTTCTTTGAGAAAATCAACAAGATAGATAAACCCTTAGCCAGACTTACCAAAGGGCACAGAGACAGTATCCAAATTAACAAAATTAGAAATGAAATGGGAGATATAACAACAGAAAGTGGGGAAATTCAAAAAATCATCAGATCCTATTACAAAAGCCAATACTCAATACAACTGGATAATCTGGAGGCAATGGACAATTTCCTAGACAGATACCAAATACCAAAATTAAATCAGGATCAAATAGATCATCTAAATAGTCCCATAACCCCCAAAGAAATAGAAGGGGTCATAGAAAGTCTTCCAACCAAAGAAAGCATAGATGGTTTTAGTGCAGAATTCTATCAGACATTCAAAAAACCTACTACCAATACTCTTCAAACTATTCCACAAAATAGAAACAGAAGAAACACTACCCAAATCATTCTATGAACCCCCAATTACCCTGATATCAAAACCACACAAAGATCCAACTAAGAAAGAGAACTTCACACCAATCTCTTTTATGAACAACGATGCAAAAATACTCAATAAAATTCTTGCCAACTGAATCCAAGAACACATCAAAATTATCATTCACCATGATAAAGTTGGCTTCATCCCAGGGATGAAGGGATGATTCAATATGTGGAAATCCATCAATATAATCCACTAAATGAACAAAATCAAATGAAAAAAAACCACATGGTCATCTCATTGGATGCTGAAAAAGCATTCCACAAGAGTCAGCATCTTTCATGCTAAAAGTCTTGGAAAGAACAGCAATTCAAGACCCATACCTCAACATAGTAAAAGCAATTTACAGAAGACTGATAGCCAAAATCAAAATAAACAGAGAGAAACTTGAAGCAATCCCATTAAAATTCGGGACTAGACAAGGCTGACCCCTCTCACCATATCTTTTCAATATAGTACTTGAGGTACTAGGTAGAACAATTCAACAACATAAGGAGGTCAAAGGGATACAAATTGGAAAGGATGAAGTCAAACTATCACTATTCGCAGATGACATGATAGTATACTTAAGTGACCCAAAAAACTCCACCAGAGATCTCGTACAGATGATAAACAACTTCAGCAAAGTGGCTGGTTATAAAATCAACTCAAGCAAATCAGTAGCTTTCCTATACTCAAAGGATAAGCAGGCTGAAAAAGAAATTAGGGAAAAGACACCCTTCACAATAGCCACAAACAATATAAAGTATCTTGTTGTGACTCTAACCAAACAAGTGAAATATTTATATGACAAAAACTTCAGGGCTCTGAAGAAGGAAATGGAAGAAGAACTCAGAAAATGGAAAAATCTACCATGCTCATGGGTTGGGAGGATTAATATAGTTAAAATGGCAATCATGCCAAAAGCAATATAGAGATTTAACACAATCCCCATCAAAATCCTAACTCAGTTCTTCATAGAGTTAGAAAGAGCAATTCTCAAACTCATCTGGAATAACAAAAAACCCAGGATAGCTAAAACTATCATCAACAGTAAAAGAACTTCTGGGGGAATCAGTATCCCAGACCTCAAACAATACTGACGAGCAGTAGTTTTTAAAAACTGCATGGTATTGTTATAGTGACAGGAAGGTGGATCAATGGAATAGGATTGAAGATCGAGAATTGAACCACACATCTATAGCCAATTGCTCTTCGACTAAGGAGCTGAAAACATCCAGTGGAAAAATGATAGCCTTTTCAAGAAATGATGCTGGCTCAACTGGATGTCAACATGCAGAAGAATGAGAATTGACCCACTCTTATCTTCTCGTATTAAGCTCAACTCTATGTGGATCAAGGACCTCCACATAAAACCAGACACAGTAAAACTAATAGAAAATAAACTGGGGAAGACCCTTGAGGACATTGGCTCAGGGGGAAAGTTCCAGAACAGACCACCTTAGAGCTTATGCTCTAAGATCAAGAATAGACAAATGGGACCTCATAAAATTACAAAGTTTCTGTAAGGCAAAAGACACTGTCAAAAGGACAAATTGGCAACCAACAAATTAGGAAAACATCTTCACCAACCCTACATCTGACAGAGGGCTAATATCCAATATATACAAAGAACTCATGAAGTTAGACCCTAGAAAACCAAATAACCCTATCAAAAATGGGGTACAGAGCTTTACAAAGACTTTTCACCTGAAGAAATTCGGATGACTGAGAAACACTTTAAAAAATGTTCAACATCATTAGTCATTAGAGAAATGCAAATCAAAACAACCCTGAGATTTCACCTCACACCAGTCAGCATGGCTAAGATTAAAAACTCAGGAAACAGTAGGTGTTGGTGAGGATGTGGAGAAAGAGGAACACTCCTCTACTGCTGGTGGGAATGCAAGCTGGTACAACCACTCTGGAAATCAGTCTGGTGGTTCCTCAGAAAACTGGACAGGATACTTCCGGAGGACCCTGCTATACCACTCCTGGGCATATACCCAGAAGATTCCCCAGCATGAAATAAGGATACATACTCCATTATGTTCATGGCAGCCTTATGTATAATAGCCAGAAGCTGGAAAGAACCCAGATGTCCCTCAATGGAAGAATGGATACAAAAAATGTGGTATATATACACAATGGAATACTATTCAGCCATTAGAAACAACGAATTCATGAAATTCTTAGAGAAATGAATGGAGTTGGAGAACATCATACTAAGTGAGTTAACCCAGTCTCAAAAGAATACCCATGGTATGCACTCACTGATAAGTGGATATTAGCCTAGAATCTTGGGACACCAAAGACACAATCCACATACCAAATGATGTTCGACAAGAAGGAAGGAGTATACCCTAGGTCTGGAAAGGCTCAAAGCATCAGTGTAGGGTAATACCAGAACAGGGAAGTGGGAAGGAGTGTATGGGGGAACATGGGGTGGGAGAAGGGCATGTGGGACCTTTGGGGGGCAGGGAACCAGAAAAAGGGAAATGAAATGTAAATATAGTATATATCCAATAAAAAATAGAAGAAAAAAAAGAATATTCTTGGCTAATTTCTCATGAATATTCAGTTTGAATAAATGTTTATATATATGTAATAATTTTTGTTCATTAAAATGGTATGCCCAAATTACCTATTTATAAGTAGATTGCAGCAAAGTAACTATTTGTACTGGATGGTTTTGTGTGTCAACTTAACACAGGCTGGAATTATCACAGAGAAAGGAGCTTCAGTTGGGGAAGTGCCTCCCTGAGATCCAGCTATGGGGCATTTTCTCAATTAGGGATCAAGGGGGGAGGGCCCCTTATGGGTGGTGCCATCCCTGGGCTGGTATTCTTGGGTTCTAAAAGAGAGCAGGCTGAGCAAGTTAGGGAAAGCAAGCCAGTAAGAAACATCCCTCCATGGCCTCTGCATCAGCTCCTGCTTCCTGACCTGCTTGAGTTCCAGTCTTGACTTCCTTTAGTGATGAATAGCAGAATGGAAGTATAATCTCAATAAACCCTTTCCTCCCCAACTTGCTTCTTGGTCATGATGTTTGTGCAGGAATAGAAACCCTGACTAAGACACTATTGTAGTGGGCTGGCAATTACAATAGTATTTAATACAGAGCCAAAAATCAGTGATCTTTTACAAACAGTATAAAGAGGTTAGTATGACTAAATTAGGAAACTTATGTTAATCAACTATCTATTTGCAAAAACTATAAAGAATTTAAGAATGCTTAAAAATAAAGCTTTCTATAATAAGGAAAATGATTATTTTAATTTCTTGAAACCAAATTTTAGTATTATATCCCTGTTTTCCTTTTTGTACAAATGTAGAATTTTCTATCGTACATTTTTGCCCAGTTGCATAGTCAAAATACTAAATCAGATATATTGTGTATTTCTTCAGAAATTAATAATTTTATATAGAAGAGCAAAGTGTCACTGTACTTCTATTATTTTTTAAAGTTTACATAATAGTCTTATATTTTGCACTTTATTTTTATGGTTGTTAGCAATGCTACTGCACCTCAGGTTCTAGCCCCTTTCTGTATTATCTACATGCTTCTTATCTTACTTGAATACTTTTTTCTTAGAGGAACAGAGAAGTTTCCATTTTACTTAGTTTTCACTTGATGCCATGCTAAGGGAGGAAGAGCCATACAGTAAAAATCAAACAGCCCTCAGAAAAATTGAAAAAGTTGCTTCACAGCCGGAATCTGTTGCTGAATAGTTGTGCTCTTATGCACAAATAACATAAACATGGGGCCTCTCATTTATATGATAGAAACAATGATCAGCTTTTAAAAATAGTTACCATGAGGGCTAAACTGAGTAAAATATCTCTGTCTTCTGGACAATAAGTTTTGCTATGATTTTCATTATTAATATTTTTTATTATGAAAGTGCATAGAAATGTTCAACTTTTTATAAGGTTGTCACAATCAGGTTTCTAAGGGCTAAGAAAATTAGTCAAACAGTTCTCTTTTTCTCTGAATGGCAAAAATAAATCTTCTACATAAGGAGTTGTGCCAGCTATTAGTTGATTAGTTTTCCCCATAGGTGTTGGCTTTACAGTAATCTATAAATACTGGGAAGTTGTTGTTATTTATTTCTTCAAGGAAAGCCTTTATTAAGGGCTTTCTTTAGTAGATGAGATAAAACACCTATGTGTTCTTGTGACAGTGTAAATGGAATTACTAAAGTGAATTTCAGCAGGAAACTTGTAAGTAACTACCATGCATTTTTCCCTCTAATCAACATCTTCTTTGTCTTTTTATGGTTTTATTTTTTAGGAGCCATTTTAGCACTTTTGTGACACCCCTTCCCACATGTAAACCAGGGAGTAACAAAGAACAGTGGGCACTGTTAAAATGATATTCTGAAACATCATGATTTCCCTTAGGAAACCATTTTGACATTTTATCAGGCTGTGCCTAGTAGTCTATGAAGGTTTTACTTTCATTTAAGACTTAAAATTCATAAAAGTCAATTGTATTTTTGTTGTATTTGCATTTAGATAGCTCCTTTAATATAGTTTATGTCATAGTTCTACAGACCAATGAATTAATATAGTTTTATGGTAAAATATAGTTGGCAAAGTATAAAGCCAACTATAAAAACCTATTATTTACAAAAGTATAAAAACCTATTATTTACAAAAATCCCCAGTTTTAAACATGAAAATGAACATTGCAGCTTGTAGAAGAGTATAAATGCAGGATGCAGGGAGCATGATTGACAATTATCAGTCATTAATTTTCAATGTCAACAGTGACCTTAAAGCATTAGAGTGACTAGTGGGTATTATGGGACTTAGCTCAAGAAGCTAACTAGCACCACTTCACAAATTTGCATCAGAATTACCATAATAGGAGCTTAGGCTTTTGTTTAGGATGGATTTCTAGGGGTGGCAAGTCATAATTCATGAAGTTTACTCATATTCTTTACTATAAAAAGGATGCATAAATGGTACATATCAGTATAAAATGATCCAGAGGAAGTCATATTGATGTAATTAACATAAATTATAAAATCTGCTGTGTATTTCACAGATAGTTTTCAGCACAGAGTTGGGAAGACGTGCCATCATGTTTGTAAGAATGTGCACAGTAGAATCTAGTAGATTAAAAGTAAAAGGTTCTAATTTAGATATAACATTTTTCTTTTCTCAAAAGAAGTATTTTGTTTTCTAAATCCAACATTTTTACCAAGGTTCATTTTCTTAACATTTACCCACCTTATATAACATAGGGACACCATTAGTAAGTGTAGCCTTGCTGGAATAGAGGTGGCCTTATTGGATGAAGTGGCTTTGAGGTCCAATATGCTCAATCAAGGCCTAGTGTGACTTTCTCTGCCTGTTGATTAGGAGCAGATCCTTCTGAAGCACTGTCTGCTTATGTGCTGTGATCCTTCCCACTATAAAAAAAAAAAAAAACAAAAAACAAAAAACAAACAAACAAAAAAAACCCTAAACCTCGGAAATTGTAAGCCAGCTTCAATTAGATGTTTTCTTGACCAGAGTTGCAGTGGTCATGATATCGTTCACAGCAATAAATTTCTAATTAAAATAACATATTAGATAGAAGACATGCTGATAATCTACATGTTGGGGTGAATCAGAAACTTTTCTCATATTTCTCATTGCTACCAGCATCCTTAATATTTTCTTGTAATTCTATTTTTCTAATTCCATAGTGGTTTAATTTCTTCTTTTAGAAATATACTTTATTTAAATATGAATGGATGGATGCTGATATTTGACAACATCTCAGAAATATAAGCTTGACTAATGGATTAATCATTTAAAATTTCCAAAATATAAACTTAGTCATTTTAGTACTGTTGGACCACTAGAGTATATTTATGATATATACATTTAAACTATCAACCCCAGACTTAGGAGAAAATAATGATGTAGAGAAAATATGATTCAGTCTTTGTTTACTTAAATAAGTCAAAAAATATTTTATAATAATGCAAAATTCACATATTTCAGCTTTGGCATACTTCTGATAACATCATATAACCTAATTTCTAACAACTAAAATATATAGACATAAGATGAATCTTAAATTCATCATTGGCATCCAAAATAAAAGTAAGTTTAAATTAATTTTTCTGAATGTATAAAAATATGGAAATCAAAACCAATCCAATTTTTTTCTACTCAAAGGTTTTTTTGTAAAATACAAATCAACGAATAACCCAAATAAAATCAGAAAAAAGGGTAAAAAACATATATAACTTCTGTCTTGGTTTGGGTTTTAATGCTGTGAACAGACACCATGACCAATGCAAGTTTTATAAAAGACAACATTTAATTGGGGCTGGTTTACAGGCTCAGAGGTTTAGTCCATTGTAATCAAGGCAGAACATGGCAGCATCCGGGCAGGCATGGTGCAGGAGGAGCTGAGAGTTCTACATCTTCATCTGAAGGCTGCTAGTGGAAGACTGACTTCCAGGCAACTAGGGTGAGGGTTTTAAGCCCACACCCACAATGACACACCTACTCCAACAAGGCCACACCTCCAAATAGAGTCACTCCCTGGGCCAATCATATACAAACCATCACATTCCACTCCCGGTTCCCCATAGACTTGTTCAAACATGAGTCTATCGGGGCCATACTTAAACATAGTGTAATGCAAAATACATTTAGACCAACTTCAAAGGTCCCTATAATCTACAGCAGTCTCAACAGTGTTAAAAGTCCAAAGTTCAAGGTCTCTTTTGAGATTCACCCAATCACTTAACAGTTACCCCCCAAGCAAGACAGAAAACCAGCTGGGCAAAGTCCAAATTCTGCATCTCCATGTCTGATGGCAAAGCAGTCTTCAGATATCCAACTCCTTTTTCATCTTTGTTGACTTCAACAAGGATCTTTCTCCTGGGCTTGTTCCACTCCCTGTTAGCAGCTTTCCTTGGCAGGTATCCTGTGGCTGTGGCATCTTTAACATCTTGGGTACCCCAAGTCAATTTCAGCTTCACAGCTTCTTGTTCCAATGTCTGAGATCCACACATGATCTTCTGTGTATCTCCAAAGAGCTAGTATCACTTCTCCAGCTCTGCCCTCTGTAGCACTCTAAGTTCAGATCGATCCACTGCACTGCCACTGCTGTTCTTGGTGGTCATCCCATGGTACTGGCATCTCCGATATGCTAGGGTCTTCCACTGTAACTATTCTTCACCAAAGCCTCTCATAGGCTCTCTTCATGGTACCAAGCCCCATTCCTTTGGATGACCCCTTCAGTCCTGGGCTGTCAATTACAACTGAGGGTACACATTCACCAATAGCCTTCCATGGCCTCTCACAGTACCAATCTCAGCTGTTCTTCATAATGCCTTCATGCCTTCAAAACCAGTACCACCTGGATGATTCTTACATGTTACCAAGTACAGCTGTAGCATGAGGAACACTTGGCTATCTCTGGAATACAGCTTCTTTGTGCTCTCAGAAAACACTTCCCATATTTCACCTCAGTGATGCTGGTCTTTTCTTAATCACCACTAATTTCTTAGCTCCAGCTAACCAGCATCAATTGTTTCAGTAGTCTCCTTCTCCTCTTGAATATAAAGCCAGAGACACATGGCTGAAGCTGCTGAGTTCTGCTGCTTGCAGGAGCTGGAACATTGCCCCCTTATTCTATTACATTATCACTAGCTTCCTTTTTCCCAGCTCCTTCACTGCTTACATTGGCTGTCCTGAATCTTGCTCCTTAGACTGACTTTGAACTCAAGAGATCTGCATGCCTGTCTCCTAAACACTGGGATTAAAGGTGTAGTCCACCAAGCCAGGATTTAAGTTTTTCTTCATCTAGAATTTGCTCTGTTCTAGGCTGGCCTTGAACTCAAGATCTACTTATCTTTGCCTCCTGGGATTAAAGGCTTGTAATACCTTGCCTGGACCTAAATTTAGCTGGGTGGAATCTTGCTCCTAAGGTCACCACTCCCTTAATTCAATGTAAAATCCTTGAATCCAGCTCCATTTCACTTCTTGGAGTGCCTTTAATACTCAAACTATATATTTTGTACTTTTCCTTTCTCAGCTTGCTATGTTTGTTCAAAATTCTCTTCATCAGACTTAACCAAAGAACAAAGTCTTTGTTGGGCTTTTTCAAGACTTCCTTTGCAAATGCAATATAAATCTCTTTACCTTAGCCCTAGGCAGTCTCTTTAGACAATGGCAAAAAGCAGCCATGTTCTTCACAAAAACATCACAAAAACAGTCTCTCAGCCATATATTAAAGTTCTTCTCCACTGAAACCTCTTGGGCCATCAGGCCTCCACAGTTCAAATAACCCTCAGCACCACTGTCTTCAATATTCCTACTAGGCTGGCCCATTAAGCCCCACTTAAAGCATTCCGTGGCTTTCCAAATCCAATGTCTGGAAATCCACATTCTTCCAAACAAAAGCATGGTCAGGCCTATCACAGCAATACCCCAGTCTCTGGTACCAACTTCTGTCTTAGTTTGGGTTTTACTGCTGTGAACAGACACCATGACCAATGCAAGTTTTATAAAAGACAACATTTAATTGGGGCTGGCTTACAGGCTCAGAGGTTTAGTCCATTATAATCAAGGCAGAACATGGCAGCATAGAGGCAGGCATGGTGCAGGAGGAGCTGAGAGTTCTACATCTTCATCTGAAGGCTGCTAGTGGAAGACTGACTTTCAGGCAACTAGGGTGAGGGTTTTAAGCCCATACCCACAGTGACACACCTACTCCAACAAGGCCACACCTCCAAATAGTCACTCCCTGGGCCAATCATATACAAACCATCACAGTTTCTAAAATTAAAACACCATCATAGGACAAAATGAATTATCAAAACATTTGCTGCAGGGACTCTACATTTAATGAAATTTTATTTGCTTTAATTTTCTAAATAAAACAGCCAGTATATGCTATACATCATCTCAACAAAGAAGTGTACTTCAGGAGAAATAGAAACATGTTCTTAATAGTATGTTTATTATGCTTATTATATTATATTATTAAATATAATATTAAACAGTTTATTATTAATAATACACCTTCAACTAGTTAATTCCAGTGAATGGCTCATGAACACTTTCTGAAGGATATATCTCTGTTTGTTGTTTGTCCCAAATACATGCTTGCAGAAAATTTTATGTTAAAGACATTCATTGTTGTATAATGCCATTTAGTGTTGTGCATTCTATTGTTTACCTAGGGAATTTCCACTTTTCTTATGACAACATAGTATAAGCTTATAGTTTCCTAAATAGAAAGCATCACTTAGATCAATATTAAAATTAAGCCAGTAGAAGTATTACTTGGTGCTTTTAAACCAAGTTTCAGTATAATATTCTATAGTTCTAAAATGCAATGAACATGAAAATACTCTTTGTATGTAGTAGCATATGTATAATGTGTATTCGTTTCTGTATAGTAAATTTGCTTTCAAAATGAGTATCATATATAGTCTTTATATTTTAACAAAATATGCTTATGTATATTTTCCCATTGAAGCTACAGTATTAAATTTTTACAAGAGTAAAAATTTCAGGTAATTGTGAAAGTAGCATTCTTATCCTTTGCTTGTAGTAATTTCTCTTGTCTTTTATGCTCTTGTGTACAATATATACTCATCAATTTTGATCTTATGTCATCAAGCATTATCCTCAGCTTATACTATGTCAACAAGTCCTTGCTAAATGCTAAGGATAATACAAAAATAAAGAGTAGGTTACTTTTTGCCTTCAGGATATTTATATCAAAATACATATGGTGCTAAATAAATTCCACTGTCTCCTTAAAAATTTATTCCCATATTACAAAATTATCAGAATTGTGGTTTTGTGCTTGTCTTCCCTTTTTGATCAGGAGTTATCTGAAGATAGAAATTGATTTCAGCATACTACTGAAAAGCTCTGTGTTTCCAGTTAGGTATATACCATGTCTTTGATGTCCTGTACTATTCTCTTTTAAAGTCTTTTTGAAATTCTTCTTAATGCTTTAAAGATAGAAATGCCCCTAGTAAATAATGTAGGTCTGATTTGAGTCTGTACTTTTCTACATGACATACAGTAGTCATGTATGTTGAGCTTTTGAAATAAAACTAATTATAACTGAGGTGTCATATAAAATTAAAATATACTAGATTCCAATAAATGGGTATGTGTAGAACAGTATAAAACAGTCTCAGTAATTGTTTTGATTACATGCTGAAATGGCTTTTTAATTGTATTTAAATATTACTTAGCATTAAAACACTTTCTTTTTTTAAAAAACAATTGTATTTACTAAAAATATTTAAATGCATGTAATTCCCATTGATGGTTCATTATGCTGCTGAGAATGTTCAAGCCTTTTTTACTACTCTTTTATTAGTCATGCACACACCTTATTTCTACTCTTTTTCTTTTTTATTATATATTTTCTTTATTTACATTTCAAATGTTATCCCCTTTCTTCATTTCCCCTCAAAATACCCTCTATCCCATCCACCCTCCCCCAGCTTACTAACCCACCCACTCCTGCTTCCCTGTCCTGGCATTCCCCTACATCGGGGCAATGCGCTTTCACTGAGCCACGTGTCTTTCCTCCCTTTGGTGTCCCACAAGGCCATCCTCTGCTACATTTGCAGCTGGAACCATGGGTCCCTCCATGTGTACTCTTTGGCTGGTGGTTTAGTCCCTGTGAACTCTGGGATTACTGGTTGGTTCACATTGTTGTTCCTCCTATGGGGCTGCAAACCCCTTCAGCTCTTTGGGTACTTTCTAGCCAAACAAGCAAACAAAATCAAATGAAACAGCCAACCAACCAAACAAGAGACTGGTGTGTTCCTAAGATGAGGGCTATATTTCTTTTCAACTTTGCATGCTTCCTAGGATAGCATTGGCAAGACCCACTCACTTCACTCATCCTCCTGAAAGTCCCATGCTAAGATATATTTTAGATGGCTGTGCAAATCATCTTCTGTAAAACTTTTAGTACTTAGCTATATTTCTTGCCTCTTGAGATTGTTTCCCTATATGAAATTTCTGCAGTAGAGTAGATCCCTGTCAATAGTAGATCGACAGATGGAGAAAATCCCTAAATATTTAGAAATTAAACTAATGCTGAGGCAGAAGGATTTCAAGTTCAAAGTCCCCTTGTTCAAAGGCAGCCTAGGTAGCTTAGTAAGCTGCTGTCACAAAATAAAGGTAAAATCAGAGCCAGAATAAAGACCAAGGAATAAAACCATGATTTTTAATTAGGAAACTATAAGTTTACGTGTTGTCATATAGCAAAGGGGAAATTCCTAGGTAAACTACCAATAGAATTCACAAAACTAAATGGCATTTTACAATAGTGAATGTGGTTGACATCATAAAAATGTGTGTATTTGGGACAAACATCAAACATACAGATATATCCTTCATAAAGTATTCAGAAGTGATTTGTTTCTATTCACTGGAATTATCTAGTTGAAGGGACTGTGTAAGTACCTCTAAGCCAAACACACAACACAGAATTAAAAAGCAAGAGGGCAGTAATACAACTCTCTTCCCTGTCATCACCAAAATGCAAATAAAGTACAAAAGAAAACCCCAATTTAAAGTAGCAGTAACTCAAAAATAAATGTTTTAAATGTTTATTTTCCAGAAAAACCTTCTACAAGATAGTCTCAAGCCTTTGTTTTTTTTGTTGTAGCTGCAATGTTAAAAGGTGATGGAAAAGGTATTCATACTTCAAAAGTTGCTGCAAGTAGTGGCAATGTCCAATCAAGCAGTTGTTGGACCATTTCATATAAGTCACTGAATTTTTCATTGTTGTACAGAATGGTCCTTGGATAATGGCTTTGTAGTTAGGCTTCAAAATGCTGAGTATATTCCCTGGTATCCATTACCAAAGAGAGTTGACTGGTTTATTTGCACATTGTAATTAGGTGCAGATCCCAAGTCATAAGCCCCATAGCTGTATAGGAAGAAATAATCTCCATTAGAGCCATGAAAAGCTGGCAATGTATTGCAGACATTTAGGAAATTGCCATATACTTGAGAGAAATTAAGTCCTCCAGTACTTCCACCACTTCCAGCTGCCCCACAAAAGTTTCCATTTGCTCCGAAGCTATGTTGGTTTGGCCCAAAAATGTTTTGGGTTGCTCCCACAGAATACTGACTTGACCCAAAGGCATGTGGGTTTGCCCCCAGAACATACTGGCTTGTCCTGAAAATATTTGGGTTTGTAGCCAAAACATAGTGGCTTGTCCGGATATCATAAGGGTTTGCCACAAAAGCATAGCAGTTTGGCCTAAAGGCATCTGAGTTTGTACTCAAAGTATACTGGCTTGCCCCAGAAGCATATTGGCTTATCGCAAAAGCATCTGGGTATGTTCCCAAAGGATATTGGTTTGTCCAGAAGACATTTGGGTTTGCCCCCAAAGCATATTGGTTTATCCCAAAAGTATTTGGGTATGCTGCCAAAGCATACTGGCTTACTCCTAAAACATTTGGGTATGTTCCCAAAGTGTATTGGCTTGCTCTAAAGGTGTTCGGAATTGTCCCAAGAGTATACTGGCTTGCCAAGAAGGTATTTGGGTTTGCCCCCAGAGCATAGTGGCTTACCCCTACAGTATTTGAGCTTGGCCTCAAAGCGCCACGACTTGCCCTGAAAGCACTTGAATTTGTCACGTAAACATTGGAGTTCGCCTGGAAAGCATTGGGGGTATCCCTGAAACCACGGGAATTTGCCAAAGTTACATCTGAGTTTCCTCTAGATGTATATGAGCCAGCTCTGTGATTATCTTGGTTGGCTTCTTGAGCATCTGAGTTAGCCATAATTTGGAAGCTTTGGCTGCTTCGTCCTCTCCAGTGGTTTTCTAACTCTGCAGCTGGAACAGCTTTTCTCGCCCTATCCTTAGCTCTAGTCTTACTTTTACTCGGTTGTCTTGGAGGATATTCTTTAGGAAATGCCATTTTAACTTCACAACGGCTGGAGCCAATGAAATGATACCTGGTTTCTAAGACCTTTCTAACAGGGTTTTCATCCATGTATTTGATAAAGCCGAAAGCTCTTCTTTCCTGTGTATCTGAACACAGTGGAAGCTCAATAGCCTCTATCTGTCCAAATGTGCCAAAGTAAGCTCTTATTTTTTCTTCAGACATCCGAGGGTTCAGCCCACCCACAAAAACCTTTTTGATGGGGAAGTGAGATTCAAGGGCTTTAGCCCTTTTAAACTCTATTTTCTTGCCATCGACTTTGTGGTCTTTCACTCGGAGTACCTTCTCTACTGTGGAACTGTCTTTGAAAAGCACGAATCCAAATCCCCTAGACAGACCGGTATTTGGGTCTATTTTTATAATAAAATCTATTATCTCACCAAACTTAGATAAGTATTCCAGAAGTACTTGCTTGTTCAGTTCTTGGGAAAGTCCCCCAATGAACATCTTACTGGCATCCTGTTGGTTCTTCGTGGCATCAATTCTGAACCCTTCCCGCAATTGGTCTCTTTCATTGTACTTTCTCACAGCAAGGCTGGCAGTATTCATGGTAGATAGGCTGGATGAAGGTGACTTGGCTGTTGGTGAAACACCGGCTGAGGCACAAATGGCAGCCGCATAGCCGTCCTCAGGGAGTAGGGGGAAATAGTCGCACAATAGTGACGAAATAGAAACAAGTATTACGACTAGAGCCAACGTAGGGACGGCTTTGTATTCTAAACTGGGGGGCGGGGATAGTGTCTGATTTGTCCAGCAAAGGTGTTGATGCATGCAAAAAGCTGGCCTATGGACTTTGTTTTTGTACTCATGAGGCCCGCAAAAGGAATACTTTGGTACAAAAGGAAGCTTTTTCATCGTTGGTTTTGCTTTTCTGATTATATCTCTTTGAATTTTGTTAAAACCTATTTGTTATCCCTGGAAATTGCCTTGAATGTCAAAAAAAATCACCAATTCATTTCATACTTTAGATGAATTTCGTATTAACCTTAACTAGGGTATTAACCTTAACTAGGGGCTAAGATGGGAAAGGGATACAATATTGGAACATCCTACAGGAAAAACAAAATGTATATGCATTCGTATATTATATTAAAGGGATCTAAAGGAACATTTTAAAATAACAGTTTCACAGATTAATTTATAAAATTTACCCTTTTAATGTAAAATGTATTCACAAGATTATTTATCATAATAATAATGAAATTAATTAATGTGCTTTCATCTGCAAAATTCTGTATCCCATTTAAGCAGTCACTCCTCATTTCTCAATAATCCTCTTAATGTTTGCACCTGACCACATGATGGTCTTCATGCTGGTCTCCCTGCTATGACATGATCTGATGGGTGGGATCAGTTCAAGGTTTGAAAAAGTTGGACTTGAAGAGATAAAATATAGCTTCATAATATTGTGATGAAAATGATCAATTTGCCTAAGGATTTTATTTGCCAACTGTCTCCAGGAATTAGCTGGCTTTTTTTAAAGCTTCACTTTTCTACAATCATTTTTCTTTTTGAAACAAAGTTTTATGACCATCCACATAAATTATCACTAGAAGTGGAGTCAAACTGTTTTCTATCACTTTTCTGACTATGGACAAATTTCTGTCTTCTACATATGAAAAGTCAGCTTAAGAATTCTCTAAGCTACCAAGGCCACCATCCCTAGTAAGAAGAGACTTTTATAAATAACAGAAATATTTATACAGGTGGGTTAGTCAAGGTTCTGTAGAGAAACAGAATAGAATGAATCTCTCTGTTTATACACATCCATGTACAGAGAGATGGAGAGAGAGAGAGAGAGAGAGAGAGAGAGAGAGAGAGAAGAAGAAGAAGGAGGAGGAGGGGAAGGGGAAGGAGGAGGGGGAGGGGGAGGAGAAGGAGGGGAGGAGGAGGAGGGGGGAGGGAGAGAGGGAAGGGGAAGGGGAGGGGGAGGGGGAAAGGGAAGGGGAGGGGGAGGGGAGAGGGAGAGGGAGGAGGAAGGGGAGAGGGAACAGGAAGGGGAAGGGGAGGGGAGAGGGTGGAGAAGGAGGAGAGGGAAGGGGAGGGGGAGGGGAGAGGGAGAGGGAAGGGGAAAGGGAAGGGAGAGGGAGGAGGAGGAGAGGGAAGGGGAGGGGGAGGGGAGAGGGAGGAGGAGGGGGAGAGGGAGGGGGAGGGGAAGGGAAGGGGAGAGGGAGGGGGAGGGGGAGGGGAGAGGGACAGGGTATCAAATGCTGGGGAAGAAATGGACTTGGAAACAAGGCAAGAACAAGAAGGCAAAGAGCAAAAGCTTCCTTCTTCCATGCCCTTTTGTAGGCTCCAGCAGAGCAGTGTATCCCTGATTCAAGATCCAAATTAATAGCATATGTCTTCCTGATTTAATGGTCTGGATTAGAACTGGATTCACCAACTTCAAACCAAGCCTCTCCCCCTCCAAGAAAATTCCACAGTTTTGTTCTGAATTTCTGGCTTGTAGTTTATTCAAGATGTAGTCAAGTTGACAACCAAGAATAGCCATTACAATCAGTATTTAGTATAGGACTCTAAGCTCTGTGATGTTGTCTGTAGTTAAATGAGTTAAATTTACATGAAATTCTCTGTGAATCAACATCTCTTTAAATTTATAATTATATTATTCCCTTACATTGTACAAAGAATAAATAATGAAAATACTTTCTTTTTTTGTTTTTTTCTTCCATAAAGTATGTAATGATCAAGAAAACTAACAGTACATTTATAATAGTTATCATTCAATGTACACTCTATCTTTCCCATTTTTCCCACACAATGATCCCTATACAGGTTCTTTATACAAAGAGGGTGAATTAGAAATAACACTTAGGTTTTGTTTCTCTATTCTCCTTTAACCTAGAATAGATTCTAGTTTTTGTTTTATCTTCAGTGCATTGGTATTGTTGAAATACAGACAAATTGACTAAGAGAGTGGACTTCAGTTCAGATTTGATTGAAATTGTTTGCAGTTATCCATCTATGGAGTATTTTATTTTTACCTGTAGAAGCTACTTTCTGGTGAGTCCTTAAAACAGGAGTCCACAATAAAATGATCTAGAGAAAATGAATCCAGAGGGATCAGCAAGTAGATGAGAACAAACTTGTTTGTGGAGGAAAAAATGCTGGCCAGAATGGCTAAAGTCTGAAGATCAAGGGTAAAAGTAGTATGAGGTGAAGCCAAATCATCAGACAGGATTCAGATTGCAATGAGAACCACAAAACATTAAGAAATTGTAATGCTGAGCCCCCAAAGAATCTAAGCAATTTGATGGTATAACTTTTCAACTAAGTGGTTCATACTTTTCTAGAACTTTGTTATAAAACTTTCAATATCCTGGAATACGAGCAAATTAGTTGTCACAGCTATAAGAGCCCTCTCATCATCATCTATTCTCCAGGAGAAACTGTTTAGAACAAATTTGCTAAGCTAAACAATATGCATATAAAGCTGACTTTTAAGTTTTCACATTGTTTCTTTATGAAAAGATATTTGTTCAATAGTACCTCCAGCCTCCACACATAGGAGGAAAGATCCCATTGCACCACTGTCTACATTGTACCATAAGTATCTCAAATTTTTATTACATCACTATTTGGAGTATGTATTATTGTGACTATGCAAATTTTGTAGTTGAGTTACATAGCACACTATGATTACTTTTGTTTGCTTGCATATGTGCATGATTTTTTTCTTTCTTCCTTCCTTCCTTCCTTCCTTCCTTCCTTCCTTCCTTTCTTTCTTTCTTTTTACCTCACCCAGTAAATGCTTCTAAATACAGCAGTAAAAAACAAAACAAAACATACAAAGCATAGGTGCATAGCACTTCTTAAGTATTCTTACAATATGGATTGAATACTGCCATGACCCGGATTAATAGTCAAAGTAAGATTTTCCTGCACACATAGTGTCAACTATTCCATTTGCAATTCAAAGCACTTCTTTTTTATTAGATCTATTGTTTATTTACATTTCAAATGTTGTCCCATTTCCTGGATCCCCCCCAATCATATCTTCCATCTCATAACCCATCTCCCCTTCCCCTGTTCCCCAATCAACCCTCTCCCACTTCGCTGTCCCCTACACTGCAGCATCTAGCCTTCCCAGGACCAGGGGCCTCTCCTCCCTTTGATGTCCAACAAGGTCATCCTCTGCTGCCTATGCTTCTGGATCCAAGGGTAACTCCACGTGTACTTTTTGGTTGATGGTTTTGTTCCTGGGAGCTCTGGGAATATTGGGTGGCTCATATTGTTGTTCTTCCTATGGCGCTACAAAACCCTTCCGCTCCTTGGGTCATTTCTCTAGCTCCTCCATCAGGGAACTGGTTTTCAGTTCAATGACTGGCTGAGAGTGTCCCCCTCTGTATTTGTCATACACTAGCAGGGCCTTCCAGGTGACAGCTATATTCAGCTCCGGTTAGCAAGCACTTGTGGGCATCAACAATAATGTCTGGATTTTGTAACTGTATATGGAATGTTTCCCTATGTGGGGAAGTCTCTGGATGGTCTTTCCCTCAGTTTCTGCTCCATACTTTGTCTTTGTATCTCCTTCTGTGGGTATTTTGTTCCCCCTTCTAAGAAGGGCCAGAGTATCCATACTTTGTTCTTCCTTCTTCTTGAGCTTCATTTGATAAGTTAATTGTGTCTTGGGTATTCCAAACTGCTGGGCTAATATCCACTTATCAGTGACCACATACCATGTGTGTCATTTTGTGATTAGGTCACCTCACTCAGGATATTTGCCAGTTTCACCCATTTGCCTAAGAATTTCATGAATTCATTATTTTTGATAGCTGAGTAGTATTCCATTGTGTAAATATACCACATTTTCTGTACCCATTCCTCCTTTGCAGGACTTCTGGGTTCGTTCTAGTTTCCTTGACGACTAAGGTTCTTGAACATTTCTTTAGGTGTTTCTGAGCCATTCAATATTCCTCAGTTGAAAATGCTTTGTTCAGCTCTGTACCCCATTTTTAATAGAGTTATTTGGATCTCTGGAGTCTAACTTCTTGAGCTCTTTGTATGTATTTATTTTTATTATTTATTTTATTTTTTTGTATATATTGTATATTAGCTCTCTGTCAGATTTAGAGTTAGTGAAGACCCTTTCCCAATTTGTTGGTTGCCGTTTTGTCCTTCTGACAGTGTCCTTTGCCTTACAGAAAATTTGTAATTTCATGAGGTCCCATTTGTCAATTCTTGATCTTAGAGGATAAGCTATTGGTGTTCTTTTCAGGAAAATTTCCCCTGTGCCCATGTGTTCTACTCTTCCCCAGTTTCTGTTGTATTACTTTCAGCTGTGTCTGGTTTTATGTGGAGGGCCTCGATCCACTTGGACTTGAGCGTTGTACATGGAGATAATAATGGATCAATTTGCATTCTTCTGCAAGCTAACTGCCAGTTGAACCAGCACCATTCATCAAAAAGGCTATCTTTTTTCCACTGGAAGGTTTTAAATCCTTCGTCAAAGATCAAGTGACCAGTGATCAAGTGTGTGGGTTCATTTCTGTGTCTTCAATTACATTTCATTGATCTACCTGCCTGTAACTGTACCAATACCATGCAGTTTTTAACACTATTGCTCTGAAGTACTACTTGAGGTCTGGGATATTGATTCCACCTGAAGTTCTTTACTGTTAAGAGTAGTTTGAGCTATACTGTGTTTTTTATAATTCCAGTTGAACTTGAGAATTCCTCTTTCTAACTCTATGAATTGAGTTGGGATTTTGATGGGGATTGCATTGAAACTGTAGATTGCTTTTGGCAAGATGGCCATTTTTACTATATTAATCCTGCCAATCCACAAGAATGGGAGATTTTTCCATCTTCTGATGTCTTCTTCAATTTCGTTCTTCAGAAACTTGAGGTTCTTGTCATACAGACCTTTCACTTCTTTAGTTAGAGTCACACCAAGATACTTTATTTTGTTTGTGACTCTTGTGAAGGGTGTCTTTTCCCTAATTTCTTTGTCAGTCTGTTTATCCTTTGAGTATAGGAAGGCTACTGATTTGTTTGAGTAAATTTTATACCCGGCCACATTGCTAAATTCCCCACTCATTCCCCTCCCCCACGATTTCTCTGTTCTGGGTCTACAAAACTGGATCCAATCTTTCCAGGCCCAGGGTCCTCTCCTTTCTTCTTCTTGGGAATCATTTGACTTGCTAATTGTGCCTTGAGTATTTAGGGCTTCTGGGCTCATTAATATCCACTTATCAGTGATTGCATTTCATGTGTATTCTTTTGTGATTGGGTTAGCTCACTCAGGATGATATTTTCCAGGTCTAACCATTTACCTACAAATTGCATGAATTCATTATTTTTAATTGCTGAGTAGTATTCCATTGTATAAATATACCACATTTTCTGTATCCATTCCTCCTTTGAGGGATATCTGAGGGAGGATGGTCCATATCCCTGACCTCAAGCAGTACTACAGAGCAACTGTGTTAAAAACTGCATGGTATTGGTACAGCAACAGGCAAGTAGATCAATGGAATAGGATTGAAGACCCAGAAATGAACCCACAGACTTATGGTCACTTGATCTTTGATAAAGGAGCTACAACCATCCAGTGGAAAAAAGATAGCCTTTTCAACAAATGGTGCTGGTTCAACTGGAGGTCAATATGCAGAAGAATGCAAATTGACCCACTCTTATCTCCTTGCACTAAGATCAACTCCAAGTGGATCAAGGACCTCCACATAAAACCAGACACACTGAAACTAATAGAAAAGAAACTTGGGAAGACCCTGGAGGACATGGGCACAGGGGGAAAGTTCCTGAACAGAACACCAATAATTTATGCTCGAAGATCAGGAATTGACAAATGGAACCTCTTAAAATTACAAAGTTTCTGTAAGGCAAAAGACACTGTCAGAAAGACAAAACAACAACCAACAAATTGGGAAAAGATCTTCACCAACCCCACATCCGACAAAGGGCTAATATCCAATATATACAAAGAACTCAAGAAGTTAGACCCCAAAGAACGAAATAACCCTATTAAAAATGGGGTACATAGTTAAACAAGGAATTGTTTTTCTTGCTATTGAAGACCACTCATACTCCATAGTTATCTGATAGGAGGCATGGGATTAGTTCAGTCTTCCTATATCTGTTGAGTTCTGTTTTGTGACCAATTATATGGTCAATTTTGGAGAAAGAACCATGAGGTGTTGAGAAGAAGTTATATTCTTTTGATTTAGGATGAAATGTTCTATAGATATCTATTAAATCCATTTGGTCCAAAATTCCTGTTAGTTTCACTGTGTTTCTGTTTAGTTTGTGCTTCCCTGATCTGTCCATTGAGGATAGTGGGGTGTTGAAGTCACCCACAATCATTGTGTGAGGTGCAATGTATGCTTTGAGCTTTAGTAAAGTTTCTTTTATGAATGAGGGTGCTCTTGCATTTGGAGCATAGATGTTCAGAATTGAGAGTTCTTCTTGGTATATTTTTCCTTTGATGAGTATGAAGTTTCTCATGTCTTTTTTGATGACTTTTGGTAGAAAGTAAATTTTATCTGATATTAGAATGGCTATTATGACTTGTTTCCTTGAACCATTTGCTTGGAAAATTGTTTTACAGCCTTTTACTCTGAGTTATTGTTTGTCTTTGATGCTGAGGTGCATTTCCTGTATGCAGAAAAACACTGGGTCCTTTTTATGTATCCAGTCTGTTAGGCTACGTCATTTTATGGGGAACTGAGTCCTTTGATGTTAAAAGATATTAAGGAATAGTGATTGTTGCTTCCTGTTATTTTTTATTGTTGCTTCCTGTTATTTTTGATGTGATTTTTATGTTTGGCGTTTATCTTATTTTGGGTTTGTTGAAAGATTACTATCTTGCTTTTTCTATGGTGTAGTTGCCCTCCTTATGTTGGCGTTTTCCATCTATTTTCTTTTGTAAGGCTGGATTTGTGGAAGCATATTGTGTAAATTTGGTTTTATCATAGAATATCTTGGTTTCTCCATCCATGGTGATTGAGAGTTTCACTGAGTATATTAGTCTGGGCTAGCAATTGTGTTCTCCTAGGATCTGTGTGAGATCTTCCTGGGATCTTCTTGCTTTCATGGTCTCTGTTGAGAAGTCTGATATAATTCTGATAGGTCTGCCTGTATATGTTACTTTACCTTTACCCCTTACTGCTTTTTAATATTCTTTCGTTGTTTAGTACATTCTCGTGTTTTGATTTTTATGTGATGGGAGAAATTTCTATTCTGTTCCAGTCTGTTTGGAGTTCTGTTGGCTTCTTGTATGTTCATGGGCATCTCTCTCTTAATGTTCAGGAAGTTTTCTTCTTTAATTTTATTGAAATTTTTTGCTGGCCCTTTAAGTTGTAAATTTTTGTTCTCTGCTATACCTATAATCCTTAGGTTTAGTCTTCTCATTTTATCCTTGATTTCCTGGATGTTTTGGGTTACATGCCTTTGGCATTTTGCATTTTCTTTGACTGTTGAGTCAATGCTTTCTATGTTATCTTCAGCATCTGAGATTCTTTCTTCTATCTCTTCTATTCTGTTGTTGATGTTTGCATTTATGGCCCCTGATTTCTTTCCAAGGTTTTCTATCTCCAAAGTTGTCTCCCTTTATTATCTCGTAGTTGATTTTACTTCCATTTTTAGATCCTGTATGCTTTTGTTCAGTTGTTTGTTGTGTTTTCTGATTTCTGTCTCTGGCTTGTGACCATCTTCTGCCAAAGCACATCATTCCCAAGTGGCGCAGGGAGGGGAGAGGCCTGACATAATGAATCGAACCACACCTGCACGTCAGAAGATCATGTCTAGAACCCTCTGGCAGAAGCCTTCCTGTTTCTTTCTCTGTCTTGGGACCATCCTCTGCCATAGCCTGTCATACCCACGTGACACACAGGTAACTCTTTATGGGATTTTTGTTTTTCCTCTTTAAGGACTTCTGCCTGCTGACCCATGTTCTCCTGTATTTCTTTATGAGATTTTTTTGTTTCCTTTTTAAGAGCTTCTACCTGTTGACTCATGTTCTCCTATATTTCTTTAAGGAAGTTGTTTATGTCCTTCTTGAAATCCTCTATCAGCATCATGAGATGTGATTTTAAATAGATCATGCTTTTCTGGTATGTTGGGGTATCCAGGACTTGCTGTTGTGGGAAAGCTTGGTTTAGATGATGCCATGTTGTCTTGGTTTCTGTGGATAATGTTCTTGCATTTGCCTTTAGCCATCTGGTTATCTCTGTTGTTAGCTGGTGTTGTTGTCTCTGAAGGTGGCTTATCTGTCATGCAAGCCTCTGTGTCTGTGCTCCTGGGAGACCCATTTTCTCTGTGCACACAGGCATGTAGGTTCTCCTCTGAGATCTGCTCTCCTGTGGTTATTTTTGAGTATGTAGCTCTGTGGCCCCAATCAATTCTGGGTACAGGCAGAAACCAGAAGATTCATGTCTAAGGCTGCCATTATGTTCTTTTGTCCTCAGGATTTCTGTCTGCTTCCTCTGAGAGTCTCATCTGTGCTGACTGTCCTCTCTGTACTCCTTAGTGGTTAGCTACCTAAGTGAGCCACCTGGGTATGACAGGCTGTGGCAAAGGATGGTCTCAAGATGGAGACAGAAACAGAAAGGCAGAATTTTGCTGGAGGGTTCTGGACATGATCCTCTGACATGCAGGGGTGGTTCTGTGTAATCAGGCCTCCCCCCACTCCTGGGTGGTTAGCTACCTCCCTGCACCACATGGGAATGGTGTGCTGTGGCAGAGGATGGTCCCAAGCCAGAGACAGTAACCAGAGGCCTTCTGCCAGAGGCTTCTGGAGGTAATCCACTGAGCAGCAGGGCAGGGCTCACTTATGTTGACTGTCCTATCTGTGCTGCTGGGTGGTTAGCTAGGTTCCTGTGTCACTTGGATATGGAGCGCTGTGGCAGAGGATCAAAAATACTTTCTTTGAAAACAAATAATATTGTCAATAAAATTGAAGTGTAAGGGAAATAAGTTACTTCGCAAGTTAAAACTAAGTGCTTTAGCAAGAATTCCCTAGATCATTCTTTGATTATATTTGAAACCCCATCTAGCCCTAAATTTTAGAAACTTGACTACAGCTGTTTACTTTTGTTGGCTCTGAACATTGTCCCCCATAGGTTGTTGTCTTCTGTTTATTTTTCTTGTTGAACATCTATCTTCATTCATTTTGCTTAATTTTATTGTAGTCCCTAAGAGCTTTTTCTTGGCAACCCATTATATTTTTTCTATACACCAATGTTACCATGTTCTGTCTTACCATCTAATACCAACTTCACTCTTATCATTCTCCCCACTATCTGGAAACAGTTGGCCTTATATAAAGATTGAATGAACTCACATAGGAGAATATATTTGAATGCTTATTCACCAGGGACAGTTATAATATTTGAGATTATGAGGTGTGGCTTTGTTTGAAGAAGTGTCTCAGTGAGTGTGGTCTCTGAGGAGTCAAAAATCCACACCAAGCCAAGTGTCACTTTCTCTGCCTATGGATGAGGATGTATCTCTTAGCTACTATTGAAGTATCTGCCTGCAGTCTACCATGCTTCACGCACTGACAATAGTGAACTAATCCTCTGAGACTCTATACAAGGTCCCAATTAAATTCTTTATCTTATAATTGTTGCCTTGGTCAAGGTCTCTCTTCCCAGCAATAGAACAGTGACTAACACAAAGTACTACTTTATGTGTCTGGTTTTCCCTACCTGCCATTGAGCTTCTCTTAGGTAGGCAATGATTATATATAACATAAACTTCCTCCACTTGTAATAAAATGCATAATATTTAAAATAATTTAAAAAGAAATTCACTCAATTCTAGTTCAAATCATCTTAACAAAGGACTTCCAAGGGCTACATTTAAAAAAAAAACTCTAACTCTACCTAGCCTCCAAGAAGATGAGTCAGTTGCACATTGCTTCTTGGATGCCAATCTACTACAATTTGTAAGATCTGACTTATTTTTCTCAACTTAAATTAAACCTGTGAAAGAGTTTGCAAGTTTGAAATTTTCTTATTTCTAGTCATTTCTCAACAGTTTTAGATAACCACAGAGTTTAGTTTTTGCTGGAATGAAAATTTTATGAGAATTATACTCTTGTAGTGTTGCTCAACTGGTGAAAAACCTTCATGACTAATTATTTACCTATGGCAATTGACCTACAGGACAGGACAGATGTCTTAGATTTGATCTCTTTCTGGATTGGTTATGTTTGTTCAAAATTAATGGATAAATGCTCATCCCCTCACCTTAGTCTTAGATCTTGAAAATGAGTGGTCTGTGTCACAAAGTTCTGCTAGGTGTGAGCAGGTCAATATATCATTGTCCTGCATACACAATTCAAAGCATTCAACCTACTGATCTTTGTTCAGTAATGTCATCTTGGTACATGAAAGACAGCATTTTATTACTGTATTTACTTTCAAAATAGTAAAAGGAATATTTTTGAAATATTGTGTCTACTTTTAGTCCTCTAATGAAAAGAGGATTGTGGCTTTACACACACACACACACACACACACACACACACACACACACACACACGCGCGCGCGCGCGCGCACATACACACACACACACAAACACACACACACACACAAACACACACACACATACACACACACACACACACACACACACACGAGAGACAGAGAGAGAGAGAGAGACAGAGAGACAGAGACAGAGAGACAGGGAGACAGAGAGACAGAGAAAGCATCTTTTAACCATTAAAAATGTTTTCAAGTAACTCTTTCCCATTCTAAAGTTTAAGGAAAATAAAATCTGGCCAGTGTAATTTTAGTTTTATTTGTGGGAACTGTATCACACTATTCTAAAATGCTTTAGGTTTTGAATATTGTTATATGATTCATAATAGTGACTTTTCTTATGAAGCAGTACATTAATAATGATTCTGAGTAGCAATTTATTTTTATCTAACATTAACTCAAAATACATGGTCTGGAGATTTTAACTGGAGCTACAGGTATTTTTCCCCAAGGGATGAATGAAAGAATGAATGAATGAATGTTAGATATTCTGAAAATTACTAAAGGCTGTTTATAAGTTTGAAATGCTTATAAAAGCTGACTGTGTCAGTCAAGAAACAGAAGGCACAACAGCTAGGAAAAAAATAAAACAAAACGTGTCGGCTAGTGAATTAGTTCAGAGGTTAAGCTCACTGGATGTTGTTCCAGAAGTTCTGAGTTCAATTTCCATCAACCATATGGTGGCTCAAAACCATCTATAAATGGATCTGATTCCCTCTTCTGCCATGCTGGGATATATTTTACATACAGACATAGCACTCATACATTTAAAAATACATAAATAAATACATTTAAAAAATAAGAATTTGCTGCTGCTTGGAAGTAGGGGAACCAATACTAAGCAAATGTAGACTATTATAGTCTTTTTGTATTTGGGGAAACATGGTATACCTGATTTGTGTTTGTTTTACAGTGAGCTAGATTGTGCTTGAAATATTCATAACTTTAAATTTACTTATCCCTTGGTCACTGGTATCTCATTCATAATTGTTAGAGAATGGAGGATAAAATGAAGGATGACATATGCCTTTAGAATCAATCTGCCTTTCTTATCATGGGACTCAACCTTGGCAGAAGGATGCTATGGGACCCATAAATCAGAAAAGTAACCTGGATGTATCCTGATTTGATATGCTGGCATAGAACTGTCTCTATGGTAATATGTTCTTTAATGCTCTGTTGAACCTGTTCTCTTTAGCAAAATGAAAATGCATGTGTTTGACATACTTGGTCTACTTGGTTGTTTGATAAAATGAGATTTTCCTTACTCTTTTTCCTCTTCATTTTGCACAGAAACTGCCAGTGCCCATTACTTAAATTAAATAGAGAGTGTGAGCAGATAGTTTGAAAAATGATCATTTAGGAAATGCTCTCTTCTACTAACTTTGAGCATAGCCAAATAGTGATCCAACTGAAAATAGAACATTGGTCATAGACGAAAAAGAAATTTAATGTCAAAAGTTTTTGACAATGGAACTTGCCTGTCATATTTCTACTAATTTCAGATCTTTTATGAGCATTTCCTTGCCATTTGTAAAGAAGGGAATTGTGCTTGCCTATTGTGTTGTAGGACAGGCAAGTTCCATTGTCAAAAACTTTTGACATTAAAATTTTTCTATTCTCTCTCTCTCTCTCTCTCTCTCTCTCTCTCTCTCTCTCTCTCTGTGTGTGTGTGTGTGTGTGTGTGTGTGTGTGTGTGTCTGTTGTCTCTGTGTGTGTTCTTTTGAAGTGAGAGGTTACAGGAATGGAGGGCAGATAAGAAGGGACAGGCACATGAGTCAGACTGGTGTGGGACTGGTGTGCATGATGTGAAACTCAAAACGATTCCGTACAAAGTTTTTAAAAACACTGAGACATAAATTGTGGATCTTAGAATTAGTCAAATATTTCAGGATACTAAAACCTACAGTATTTTAACTTTTTCATAAGCTTAGTCTTTGTCAACTCTAGTAATGAACATTATTAAAGTTAATTTAGATGCTACATCAGAAAAAATATATATACATATATATGACATGGGTAATTCATATATATTACATTATCCAGTGAAGAAAATGATACCCTAGTGAAAAGAGATTACAAAATACTAAACTATGATAAAATTAGTAGTTGATTATGGAGAAAAGAATATGTACTGATAATAATAATGTTAATGTTGACAGATGGAGAAAATGACATGCCAAATAAGAATTATTAGTTCCACATTTATAAAAATACTAGGAAATGTGTTGTTATAAACTCTGAATGGCATGAATAGTGGCCATTCAATATTGTTTATTCCGTATCACTTAATACCAACACCTGCTGCTACATAACCACCCCTGACAGGGTCCTTAGAGGCAGTTCAGCCTGGATCCCCACCATGGCCCCAGATGGCAGGGCTGGGCACTCTCAACAGGTTGCTCTTCTATATCCTTGTGTCTTTAGTTCCATGTCTTCATAATACTCAAGCTGCATGGTGTAGTGGCAAATGTGTTTATGGTTTGCCTGTGCCATGTACTAGAGGGCAGGTGTGTTGGTGGCATGGCAGGCCACAGGTCTGTCTGTCTTTCAATATACATTTATGTCTTTCTCCTTCAGTACTGTCCTGTGTGCTGGTCAGTGTAGATCTGACTGTTATTACCTACCTCTACCATAGGCTGGAGAGGCTGTGGGCATCTTTCCCTTCACACCATGTGACATGGTAGACACAGGTGTCTTGTGTGTCTTTCTCCTCCTATACTGTACTGCTTTGGTTTTATTTGGTTTGATTTGAGTTTTCTGTGTCCTAGGCATAAGACATCTTTGTCCACCAAGCCAGCCATCAAGCTAGGATGAACAAAGCACTGCCATCTGCTCTGACCCTGACTGACAGAAGACCACCACCACTACCACCAAGGGATTTTTGCTCATTTCTCAGAGATGGGGGCTTAGTTAGGCTTTTTATTATGAAACCCTGTAACCAAAAGCAAATTTTAGAGGAAGTAATTTATTTCCTTTTTCAACTCTCAGGTCACACTGAAAAAAATCCAAGTGTCCAAAGAAGGAACCCAGAGGCCAGAACTGAAGAGGAAATATCAGAAGAATGCGGCTTACTAACTTGCTTAGTATGTTTTGAGATATATATATCCCAGGACCATCTACCCAGGAATGATATCATGTACACTGTAGTGAACCTTTCTACATCAAACATTGATTAAGAAAATGCCTCAAGGCTTGTTTGTCTACAGGCCAACCTGATGGAATGCATTCCCTCAATAGTGGTTTCTACTTCCCGGATATGTGTAGGTTTGTAAATTTAAATATCAAGAGAAAGTTTATTATTTTTACATAGCCAAAAAATGGATAGAAAATATGACATAAACATAAGAAATGTAGGCAAATAATGGCCAATCCAAGTAAACATTGAAATGATTTACTAGAAATTCTTGATGTAGCTATAGAGATTTATTTTATCAGAAATATTCTTTTTCTATATTTGCATATTCATATTTTGTTTCAGTTTCCTTTGCATTTTTATGGTTTGTGGTTTTTATATGTGATAAAAACTTCTGTAGCCTAGGCTGGTTATGTAGCCAAACAAGGATCACCTTAAACTCCTTATCCTCAGGCCTCTGTGTTCAAAGTATAGGGATGAGAGGTGTGTAGTGTCATATTCATTTTCTCTTGAATTTTAAGTGCCAGAAAAGTAAAGGAATTTTATACAAAATATTTTTAGAATATATAGATGGAAGTATTTGTATTATTTTTGACTCTTGCCTTTCCCCAAAACATCCCATTGTACTTTTCAAGTATATATATATATATATATATATATATATATATATATATATATATAATTTATATATAAATGAAATTTATACAATGAAATGTTTATAATGAATTAAAAAATTTTTGATTCTAGTATATGATAGTCATGATCATATATTAATAATACCTTTTGAATAATTTCCAACACACACACAAACACACACATACTTTGATTTTCCTTATATTAGGTTCCTAAAAATTCTCTAGGACCTAGTATCAACGGTAGTTCAGAATGTACAATGAAATATTCCAATCTATTTCTATGGTTCGGTAGCAAACTTGTGCTGTTTTTGGAGGTATAGGAACCACATTCTAGAATCTTTGGGAAACTTGAAAATACAATGGCAACTTTGTTGAAAGGCAAGACTCTAAAACAATAAAGGTACTTCCATCTATGTATACTATGAATAGGTCAGTTGACATTGAAAAGTAACTATATGTGAAGTATAATAAAGATAAAAAAGCATATTATGTCTATAACATATATTATAAAACCTTGTTTTTGCTAAACTGAAGAAGTGACATTTAATTACAATTGTCAGGTAAAGTGCTAATTTGAAACTATCTGGAAAATGCCAAAAAGTCTGATAACAATTATTAAAGTAAACATGATACTACTGTGCTATGCAGAAGACAGGTAGTATAATTGAACTCCTTGTACTACTTTGTCCATTCTCTTGATGGATGGACATCAGTCTATGATTAAAACACACTTTTTAAATATTACTGCTTAATATTATTTTGTAGTTGTTTGATTGAATTTTATAAATGAGAACACATGCATGACTGCTAACATTGTCTTAGAAAAGAATGTATCAGTGATGACAAAATCCTTAGAGAAAATGCCTTTTCAAACAGTTGTATGTTCTGAAACATTAGTTAAAGCCACAACAATAAATAAACAAGAAAGGTGCTCCTAAGTTTGGATTTATATTAACATAGATTAATATAAAGAAATTCCAAAATGGACATCAAATAATTTATTGGACTCCTCAGTTAGCATTGAGCTTCTTGAAGCTTGATAACAGACCAACCATATAGATCCTCATTTATCTTATTTCAGGAGGCAAGAAACACATAAAGCTTGGTTTCTTCCATCTATGACAGAATTTTTCTGGGCTGTTTTTCTAATTGAATTACTTTGACTTAGATAGCTTTTATGTGTATTCATTTTATGTAATAAAATACTTCTGAAAATTATTTTTTATTCTATATTATTTGTTTACATTCCAAAGGCCTTTCCCAGTTCCCCCCCCACCATACATCCCATAAGTCCTCTCCCCCCCAACTATTTCCCAATCACCCCCCCCCTACCATTTCTCTGTTCTGGTACTCTCCTACAAAACTGGATCCAATCTTTTCAGGCCCAAGGTCCTCTCCTTGGTCAAATGAATGGGAATCATTTGACTTGCTAATTGTGCCTTGAGTATTTAGGGCTGATTTCAGAGCGGTTGTACCATCTTGTAATCCCACCAACATTGGAGGAGTGTTCCTCTTTCTCCACATCCTCACCAGCACCCGTTGTCTCTTAAGTTTTTAATCTTAGCCATTCTGACTGGTGTGAGGTGGAATCTCAGTGTTGTTTTGATTTGCATTTCCCTGATGACTAATGATTTTGAACATCTCTTAAGGTGTTTCTCAGCCATCCGAATTTCTTCTGGTGAAAATTCTTTGTTTAGCTCTGTACCCCATTTTTTGATAGGGTTATTTGGTTCTTTGGGGTCTAACTTCTTGAGCTCTTTGTGTATATTGCATATTAGCCCTCTGTCAGATGTGGGGTTGGTGAAGATCTTTTCCCACTTTGTTGGTTGCTGTTTTGTCCTTCTGACAGTGTCCTTTGCCTTACAGAAACTTTGTAATTTTATGAGGTTCCATTTGTCAATCTTGATCTTTGAGCATAAGCTATTGGTGGTCTGTTCAGGAACTTCCCCCCTGTGCCCATGTCCTCCAGGGTCTTCCTGAGTTTCTTTTCTAATAGTTTCAGTGTGTCTGGTTTTATGTGGAGGTCCGTGATCCACTTGGAGTTGATCTTAGTACAAGGAGATAAGAGTGCTTCGATTCTATTCTTCTGATTGTTGACTGAAAATTCTTTAAACCTATTTTTAAAAGTATGTTTTTGTGAAGATACAAAGTCATAATTGTATAAAATATAATATATCACAGTAATATAAGCAACCATATAGAGAGCTTTTATGTAATTACTTTGGTAAGGCGTATTTGAAAGATTCAGAAAGTGGTTTTATAAACCCTGTATTTTATAGTATATATCAGGTGTTTCAGCCAAAAGGAGATAAACTATAATTTTTATAGGAAGTTATGGTTTTTAACTTAAACAGGGAAGGTTGTGATTGTATGGAGGAAAAGGAGGTGGAGGGATAGACTAACAAAGGCGGACTGTGAAAATTTGTTATGTATGTCAACTATCTCACATTCCAAAAAATAAAACAAGTGAAGGGTAATAAGAGAACATGTGTAGATAGAAAGAATATTACTGAGCGTTAAGATATAAGTAGAGATTTGGGATAGGGGATAGGTTAGAAAGATAGATGTGGAGATAGTAATAAATAAAAGATCCTATCTAATGCTTTAATAATTACATGCTAAGAAATACATACCTACTGGTATAATGGTGGTATGACTGTGTATAGAAACTAATCACTTTCTGGTTTGGGGATACCTAATTCCCAAAAAAGATCTTTTATGCCAGGTAATATAATCATGGTCAAAATTCTATGACTAAGGATTTCATCCTTAGGATAGAATCTGCTATTGTCACTCTGCTAAATGATCATAGTTTCAAATCATGTTCTGTGGTGTGTGAATGAAACATGATCTCTATAGGCTTATGTGAATATGTGATCTCAACCAAGGATCAATGAACATCATGAAGAAAAGGTGGAAAGAATATAATAGATGGAGTATGGGGAAGAATACCAGCAAATGCTATATTGTGGAGATAGCATGCCTATTGCATTCATGAGCTTTCAGCAACTATGGAAACGTATGTAAGTAAGCTCAACAGTTAAAAATTCCAGTGTGCATGAGGAAGGGCTCCTTTGGTCTAACCCCTAGTTAAGGGGTTATTGGTAGTTGAGGGTAAATCCACTGATATGTTCCCCATGGTCTCATACAGTGATCCTCAACTTTCCGAATGCTGTGACCATTTAGTACAGTTCCTCATGTTATAGTGACTCCCAGCTATAAAATTATTGCATTGCAACTTCATATCTGTATTTTTGTTACTGTTTTGTATTGTAATGTAAATATCTGATATGCAGGATATCAGATATTCAAGTATGAAGAGGATCTCAACCCATAGGTTGAGAACCACTATTCTTGTATGTAGGAGAAACACTAACGGGACTAAGTGGTTCCTCATAAAAACTTGGAAGGGTACATGTTAGGGAAAATAAGAAGGTAAGTGGAGGGGGAAACGAGAGATATATGTGACTATATTTTATTATATATGTGTTTAAAACAACAAAAAGACAAAATTTTTACAAGATATATGGTAAAATGTATACATCAACTATATTATGATTAGAAATGGTAGTATAGAAACATGGTCATGTGTTTAGTGGAATATTTTCTCACTTGGAATTTGTCTGGTGTTGTACTCTGAGGTACATTTGCATAGCAGGCTAATGTGAATTCAAACACAAATGGAAAGTGTCATTCTCTGCACATATCACTGCAATGGTACAAGCAACTGTAATGTGGCCTCAAATACCTGTTTGCTTACTGTGGCTTTTGGATGAGCTTTTTAAAAGGCCAAGATATATCCTTATTTTATTAATTCTCCACATGAATGTGTTCTTGCAATCTTGTTGGTATTCATATCACAACAATTTAGGATATATGCTTCCTCATCCTTTAAAGTCACTTTCCAGACTGAGGATTTTGTCTCTTTATTTTTGAGACTGTGGCAGACTCTTTGGGCCTGAAGTAGCCATGGGATGATGCTGTCATTGCTATACCTTTTACGAGACAGGACTAGAAGTTGATGCTCCATACAATATCAGATCTCTTGTTCTTGCTGACTAAGATTATTTAAATCATGTCCTTTTTTTGAATTTTTATTCTGGGCAAAGCATTTTGATGTTAAATAATTACATCATAACAGTGAGCTGACTTCTTAACATAAATAGAATAATGTTTTTACTGCTGCTGAGAGTATTTCTGTGCTAACTCCAAGACATGTATAGAGAAAACTTGTCATGCATAAACATCATAAATACAGGCCCAGAAGGATTGCTAAATTCACTCTTATCCTGCCAAGTAAATCTTTCAAGTGATTGAATATGGCTTGCAGGATTTAGGTGTTTTCTCGGCTTTTCTGGGATTTTACACTAATGCAGAAATCACTCAAGATTTTTAAACTGCAGAACTGAGCTAGCCAGTTTATCTTCATCGATCCTGGGCTTGGCTGGCAAGGCCTTTATTTTAACCATTAAACACCTTTGTAAGTTTGTTGTTCTTTTCTTTGTTTTGCAAGGTTTGAGCTCAGTTATCACAGCCCAGCCTGTTAAAGTGCAGGGTAGGTAGCATCAGGCAACAAGATTTACAATAGTTGTCAAGGGACAGATAGGGGCTGAAGCAAAACACACTAGTGACTCCTCCTGAGATCAGTTTTTTTTTTTTTTAAATGGGAGTCGATGTGCAACTCCAGAATTTTCAGGGGCATCAGCAATAGCGTTGACTTGAATACATTTCTTCTTTTTAAAGCTCTGCTCTGATGCAAGTAATCAATAGTGTAGTTTTGGTGAAAAAATCCTTTTTGACAAAAGCTCCAAGATTGATTACCTAGATCAATACCATTTTTAAGAACAATTCATCAAGATTGTATTTAAACAGAGACCATGATGCATTTAAACTGTTAATAATACAAGCCTTTCTCCTCCTCTCCTTCCTGTGGATTGTCTATTCTCCAAAGAAATCACTAGATTTTACAAGATAGTTTAAGGTCACACCTCTCCTCCAAGGGTTAAAATGAGAAAATAATTCTTCCAAGTTGTTACTTCTCTCTACCCAATTTTCTTCACAAATTTATACCGCTTGTCACTTGTAAATAAACTCTATGTTGTTTTCCCAACACTGGACACTCTGGACTCATGTTTTCTTTGTTTCATAAAAAAACAAAAATATCTACCTTGTAAAGAAATAAAGATGAAGAAACCCAGAACTTTATTGTAATCATGCCCTTAGATTTTTCAATCAGTAACCACTCTAGGGATAGGTGTAATTGCTTTGGTAATTCAGGCAAAAGCACATTTTGGGCCTGAATGACTTCAGTAATTGTAACTCTAGATCCAGCTTAGTGGAGTATAAAAACTGTTCCTGTATGTCAGTGTGTACTTCTAAAAATCATAACAATGAGAGGCAGTGAATAGACATTACTGAAGCTCTAAATTGTTTAATCCAGTCAATTTCTCCTAGCATCTTTTAGAATTTAATAATTATCAATTTGTCCAGAGTCCAAAACTAACTTGGAGACAAATAGTTCAGCCTAGTCATCCAGGCCATATTACTAGTTTTCTGCTTTCTTGGTGAAAATATGAAGGAAAATAAAATGGGTAAATTGACAAGATGGGTTAGATATGAGATCTATAGCACCTATCAACTGGTAGCTTAAAAGTATTTCTACTTCCTATACTGATCTGGGCATTCAAAACTGCTTTAATCTCAAAGCCACTGGAATTTGCCTTAGAACTTAGGCCCATTTTAAAATCTATTCCTTTATATCAAATCTCAGTATGTCTTTTTTTTGGTTTTTGCTATGTGCAGTGTTGAAGAGACTAAAAGATGCTATCTGAAAACTAAAGACTTATAAACCTTTCTAAAAGAAACTAGACTTTATGCTGATTTAATGTGAATTTTAGAAAGCATAAACAATGACAACAGAAGAGTTCATGAATTTGTGGTAAAAGTATCATTCAGGTGTCTTTAAAAAGTTTCAGTGAAATTGGTATTGAAGTGATTTAGGATACATTTGGGGGTTGGTAGGTTACTACATTTAAAAACAAATTTCTTTTAGCATAAATGGCATACATATCCCCATTATGAGTTTATGAAGATATAATGCAAGAAGAGGTTTTGAATACATTCCAATTCTACTCTCGCTGGGAGCCAAAACAATTTTATTGCTTTTTGTGTACCTTTTGTAGTGAAAAAATAAGTAAGTGATGTGCCTGTATACTACTACTACTACTACTACTACTACTACTACTACTACTACTACTAATCTTTTTGTAGTATTCTTTGACATTCATAGATAAGAGTACAAATGGTTTCCTTGTGACTTATAAATGAATGCCATATATTTGAGCCCAAGGGGAATTGAGTAATAGATGGGCTTTGTGCAATTTCACTGTTTATTGCAAGCCATCATTGGCACTTTAGAGCCAAGCTTATTTATTCTTGTGCATTAATGATTGATGCATAAAGGGAATGCTTATCTTTCTAAAGTGCAATAGTTCCCTTCAGAAGACTTTTTCTTAAAAGCAATATATTTATTTTTTCCCAGAAGTATCAAAAACCGTATACAGTGTCACAAAAAATGTTATGTTGTGCCTAAGTGGGTATTAATTGAACAAAGAGCAGATATAGTGTTGGTGTTCTTGATCTAGAAGATTATTTCTCAAAATTCTTCTTCTGAATTATTTGTGACCTTCTTAAACTTATTCTTATAGAAAAATATTATTCATTCTTTTGGTGCTTTACCATAAACACAGAAATTCTCCATTTCTGAGAGAAAAAAATAATTCTCTTATTTTACAAGTGGATAGACTTTTACAAAAAGAATAATGCTTCTAACATCTACTTGAAGATATATATAAGTAACTGCATATTATGTACAGAAAAGTTCATTTCACATGGCTTTTAGCCTTTTATAATGGATACCATTTCTGATTTCTAAACAGGCCATCCACATACCTACTCCATTCTATTCCTCCCCATACTATTAAAATGTTTAGCAGATTGAGTGAGTAAAATATGATGAGCCCAGACAGATATAAGCACACTTAATACTTGTATAGAGAACAATAACAAGATCAAGAGTTTTGTGTCCTTTGTCTCATAATATCTTGTTCACAGGCTACAACAGTGGTAAAGCACTCTACTGCCACAAACTTTGTTTGATAATGTAGCTATGTCATTTGACAGCCTGAAGCCAAACCCAAAGACAAGTAAAGTGAAGCAGTAACACCCATCCCCCAACAGAATATGAGACACATCTAGGAAGTGGCTCCATGGTAGCCTTCTTGAAAATATGGAGACAAATATGCAAGTACTTTGTTATCCTACACAGAAGACTGTCCAGATTTCTCAGTTCTCAGAGGAAAACAGTGTGTTCCAGAAAGCCATTGGGCAGAATATGGTTGGGACTTTGCTTCACACTACCTGTGCATATATCCAGTGTCATCAGGGTGCCAGCACAGTTAAAATCCTCTACATTCAGAACCAGCCCTGCAAAGTCACCATGTAAACCTATTTAAGTTCGCCTTTTCTGTTCAAGGTCTTTGGTTTTTGGAGTCCAGATCCAGTGTGGTTCTGAGCTGCAGGATGAATATGTGGAGTTGGTGAATATGAGGAACCTATTATTTGTCTTTCAGAAAGATGGCCCTGAATGAATTGAGCCATCTTTATTCATTCAAGTTCCAAAGCACTCAAGCAAAAGCAGTTTCCATTCATTTCACTTTAATCGTTTTCCAAGAATCATTCATATGTACTCATTTTGGTTTCTTTTGCTCTTTCCCAGTCTTATGTCATCACTAATTGACCTTTACCCCACATCTAAGCATTAATTTAACCTTTATTTTATATCTTAGTATAGATTTTGTTCTTAGAAACCAAATGATTCTATCTAGCAAGGCATGTGCTATTCGTACTAAACCTAGGCAGGCAACAGACAAGTGGTTACAAAATGAAAGATCAAGCTCAATGGCTAGTCATTAAAACTATCATGTTTCTATATTTTTGAAGTCAGCAGAGAGTATGATAATCTACCTAGAATAATAGTGTTTTTCAGATGTAAGTATAATTTCAATGATCTACATATTATTTTTTCTGTAAGCAGTAGTTGTCATATTCTTCATACATTCTCAAAATGGCAATAAGACCTAACTCTTAAACGCTAGAGCCAAATTTTAGTTACCCCTGCTTACTCCAGATAATTGCAGAAGCAGCCAAGGATAACCAGGAGAAGCAGTTTCTTTGTTTCAAGAAATATACTTCAGGGTCATCATAATTTCAGCCATAACCTTGACTAACAATGTAAAGCTAAATATTACCATAAGAGTAAACACAGTAAAAGCCAAGAGAAACTAAAACACATGTGCTCTCTAGGATCGGTGAAGGGGTCCACAGATCCTTGCCAAGTAGACAGGGATCTCTAGGGGTCTTGCCATAAAGAACTCCATTTGCAAAACACTCATGTGCCATTCCCAGAAGTTTCAAAATGATTCCATTTGTTCATGTGTATAACTACAGTGTTTGTTTTGTTTTCCTTCACTTTCCATTGTGCTTTCTGAGATTGAATATGCTCCTTAAGTACTACAAGTTGTTGATACTGAAATGGTATCAACAACTCATGTAGACAAGCAACTAAATAGCAGAAAAGTTAATATTTATTAAATTGAGAGAAGATAATACCTCTTAGACTGAAGCAAATGAAGTGGATCTTTTCAAAGTAAGTAGCAATTGGCAAATTTTTATACTTAAATTTTCAACTACTCTAGAATTATATATTATCTCTTACTCAGGAGATACTTAATTCAATATGTATTTTACACTTGGTCACATAGCCTCTATTATTTCCTGTTCTTAAGAATACAGGCACATATATGCAAAGTGATAACATTGTAATGGAGTTTATAAAATATATAAATAAAATAGACAAGCCAAGAAACTACATATATAAGACTAGTTACTAAATTTACTACATTATTCATAAGTTCATGTTCTATCCTATGGGTCACTAGTAGCCCTGGGAACAGAGATTCACAATATCTTTATGAAGGTATGTAAAACTAGAGTACTTGAATAATTATCTGTAGAATATTATTATAAAGTATACAATTAGAAGCTCTAATTTCTCTTTGATGTACTCCTTGATATTGAAAAATTTTATAGAAAATCCGAGTAACAGAATTATATAATTCTGCTTATCCTTTCTATTCATATAGACCATCCTTGAATACAAAAAGGTCAAGAATCATATAAATGTTATTTTTGTAGATCTATAACAATATTTACCATCCTCCAAGAGAGTTACACATCTTGTTTTTCATATTAAATTTCAGGATAGCTTCAGTTTGGAGTAAGAGTGCACAAGCTCAGTGAGGAGTATTAAATTCAAATTCCTTAAGATTGTAACTTACAGTTCTGAGACACAGTCTCCTAGTTGTCATGCATAATCAAGAGATATGATACAAGGAAGCTTGTTTCATTTTCTTTTAATTGCTTTATGACAGTATCTTAAACTTTAGATCTTTGCATGGCTAGGGACTTTTGGAAATCTTTCTGTCTCAGCCTTACAAAGGTTAGTAGTATGAGCATGATGCAGTTTGTATGTAACGGCTGGGATGCAGCAACCATAAAGAAAGAAACATTTACATTTAAAGGCTTGAAAAAATGAGCTTGTTTTCAATTTGTAGTTTTACCTGGCATTTATTTCTCAGTTGTTTCCAAACATTAAATGGCAGCATTGTGATTGAAAGTAAAAATGTAAGTAAGCAAAAATGAAGAAAAATATTTTTCAAAATAAGACAATTTAAGACTTGTGTTTTAGCCCAACCTCACTTTAGTAATAATTGAATAGTTGTCAGAAAGTTTATGGTGATCTTTAAAAACAATACAAGGAATAGGCAGGTTCTGACTTCAAGATTGTTAATAAATGTAGCCATAAAAAAGCATTTCATTTGTTTTTTAGATTTCTTTTACATGTACATAGTTTATGACCTTATGCACAGAAAGATAATCAATTCCTTTAGGTATCTTATACAACATAGAATCTAAGGAAGCTTTCATTTGAGGATACATAAATTCAATTTTTGTTTGCTTCTTCTAATTGAAGTAATGACATAACAGAATTTCTCTGTGGCCCTTGTTAAAAATTATCATTGTGACTTCCTCAAGAATTAGCAATAATCTTTATTATATAATCAAACATCTAAAATTTCTACAAGATAATTCATGTCTTTCCTAGAGCCACCAGCTACATTCATATTTTCATAAATGACACTTTTGAAGTAGGAAAGAGGTTGTTTCCAAATATGATGTGCAGTCTTTAAAATAAAAATTTTATGCCAAATTTATTACTAAATAAATTATTATTCCTTTATATATTTAATAAATTGCAATCAGCTTATTTTATTTTTATTTTAATTTAGTAACTCCATAACCCAATAAACTTTAAGACTTGTTTGTCTTCTAATAATTCATTTCATAACACAATAAAATAGAAATTCTATTAAAAATAAGCATTTTAAAATCTCATAAAATTCTTTAACATCTATTTCTAAGTTGCTACATGATAGCTATAGAAAAATAAAGATTGAAAGCAGTGGAAGAAAGATTAGTTGTTACATAGGAGGGAGGGAAATTTTAGAGGATAAATAAATGTTATGGAGTTTCTTTTTAAGGTGGAGATGGTTGTACACTTGTAAGATGATTAAATACACTGAATAGTATACCTTAAATGGATTAGTTATATAGTAAGTACATATCTTCATAAAGCTGTTAAAATTATGGTATGCTCAAAATTGAATTTATTTTGTCTTAGATCTGCTGTACAATTCAATCAGAAACAGTGCCTTGAATAAGAATCACATAGAATCCCAGTTGGATATATTTGGTCTTACAAGACTATTTATAGACCCAATATAACTAATTTATTGGCTAGATTTTTGCCCATTTTAAAACCTTTGGCAACTTGAAACTTTTAATTATACATTCTTTCTCTTTTAGTTTTTAATCCCAATGTACAAATTTTAACCAAAGTTCATAAGATACACAGATTTTGATAATTTAAGGGGAAAAAATCTGTGATATTTCAAGAGACATAGTGAGTGTTTTTTTAGCTTCTCCAAAAAGGCAATGACATCTATTCAATAACATCAGATAAGAAAACACAGAATAAATGAATTTGAAGACATTATCTCACAAAATTCTTCAAGCTACTTCTAATTTTTAGTGACAGAAAATTAGATTGTTCTTTATGAAACAAATTTTTACCACATATCTCTGTCCTAGAACTCACTAAATAGACCAGACTGTCTGACTGTCTCTGACCTCACAGAGCCCTGTCTGCCTGTCTTCCAGGTGCTATATTTTTAATTTGATGAATGGAAATAAAATTTAATTTGATTATTTTATAGAGATTAAGAGATAACACAGATATGGAGAGATGGCTCAGTAATTAAGAGCTCTGGCTACTGTTCTAGAGATTATAGAATTCAATTCCTAGCACCTCCATGACAACTAGCAATAATCAGTTCCAGAGGATCTGATGCTCTCTTCTCGCATCCTCAGGTACCAGGAACACAGAGAAATACATACAGGAAAAATATCCATACACATAAGAACTAAAATTAAAAAGCAATAAACATACACATTTTATATTATTTTTTGAGTTAGGTAGTTGTTTGAATGCTGTCATGAATAATCCTAGTTATTAACTTGGCATGCCAAGTTAATGGCTACTTCAAGTTAAGGAATTACGTCCACCATATTGACTTATAGGTATGTTTGTGGAATGCTTTCTAGGTTGGTCATTGATGTAAGAAGACCAAGCCTACTGTGGATATTAGGGGCTGTGCAACACTAAATTCAATTTATTCTCCTCCCTTCTTTTTCTTAAGATTATATACCTACAATAAAATTTCTTTCAGACACTTTAGAATTTATTTTTGTACTAGGAGAGATGATGTAGAGTGTGGCTTAGATATTTATATATGTGGGCTGATTAATACATCCATATATCCTGTAATATTTAATGATAGGGATAAAATTTAAATTATGAATTCACTATCACTTCTATCTTTTTAATCTGTTAGTTTAGTTCCTACAATACTAATGCAAACTTTTGTTTCTATGTTGCTAAGTAGTATGGAATAGTTAACTTCTATATCACAATAAATAACCTTGTGATCTGCCATAAATACCCAAACATCATATTTCTCCATATAAACATGAAAATGCAGATTTTCCAAGGTGAGAAATTTTCTACATCTGTGGTGACAAACTGATTTCCATCAGGCCTTCTGACAGGTGGTCACATTCTCCTGAATTAAGACTTAAGATTAATATAATTTAAACTATGTGATATGATTAGTTATAAGAACTTATAAGGATCAATCCATTTGAAACTCACAATAGAATAAAGATTTTCATATTCCTATTTTTGTAACTTGAGAAGAGAAGTTGAAGCATAGGAAATGAAAGTTATTCAGGAATAAACTCCCAAAAACTCAAGTTTTCAAACAGATGACTGGCACTGATTATTTTTAAAAACCACCTTTTATTAGTTATTTCAGAATCCCACATGTACAAGTGATGTATTTTTGTTATATTTACCTTACCTTTGTTTCCTCTCTAACTACTCACAGAACCTCTTCTGCAAATTTCTGTTCTGTTGGTGTGCATGTTTTTATAACCCAATAGACTAAATTGTATTGCCTGTGTACTCATGTGAAGCATGTTCACCTTAACAGGAGCCATACCCTTAAAAATACCTGAACCTCCCTACCTCCAAATCCATCAATTGTCAATAGTTCATTAGCTGGGAGCAGGGGGTTGTATGGCCTTCTCCACTCCATGTTGGAATGTTGGCTGCTTTGATCTTATTTATATATTGTACAGACAATCACAGCTTCTTTGAATTAATGGTTACAGTGGCCCTTCCTCTCAAACTCTAGCTTTTATAGTCTTTTTACCTATATTCTGTAGTGGTCCTTGAGCCTGGTGAAGGAATGTGTTATAGATGTCCCATTGTGACTGAGTATTCCACAGTCATTTTTTTCTCTGCACTATGACACACTGAATTAATACAGTTATCAGACCTTATTAGAGAAATCCATATGTTATAGGTGGCTGAGAACACACTCAAGTGTTCAGGTGTACCTTTGATGTGTCTACACATAAGATTTTACAGGCAAGTACTTCAACCTGTGCTAAACAATGATTCCTGTAATAAGACTTGAGATTTGCATAATACTATATTTGATTAATAAAATAATAACTTTACCAGGCACCTGTTTCATTATGTGGGACTAGCCTTGAACCTAATGTTTCATTAGAATTCAACCTTCAAATTATTGTTTGCAAATCTTGTTAGTATTAATATGAAAACTTAAAATTAAATGCATCCTAAATACAAATGCACAATGAAAACAAATTGCGGACCCTGACTCTATACCATAAATCTTATCTTTCTGATACTTAAAGAAAAGTTTAAAGGTAATTTTTCTAAAATGACAGAGTATTATATTGCATATTTTCTTTATAATATTGTTCTTAAATTTAAAATATTAAAAAGTATATTAAATAATAATTAGCATTTATTTTTTTTAAATTTCAAGACATGTACTAATATATGTGAATTTGTTAACATTCACATTAATTAAACCATTAATTAAAGTATCAGGTAATAAAACTCAAAAAGTAAATTAAGTTTATGATTTTTGTTAATTTACAAAAATAGCCAATAGAATTTTCCATATCATGTATATAAATGTTCAAAGTTTTCATAAGCTAGATAATTTTTCCTTACAGAGAAGAGATCCTTTCATTGATAATCTCTAAGCAGTTAAGTCAAGATGCACTTGCTTCAGGGATAATATAACTAGATAATCTGTGGAGAAGTATAACAGGGTAAAACAGTGAAGAAGTTGTTCCATCTCGTATTCTTGTTGAGGCTAATTCATGTTTAAATCAAATTTAATTTCCTTGATGGAGAATCCCATGAAAAATTTCCCAATTCGGTTCTAGAAACCAAAGATCAGTATTTCTGAGCTAACTTGGCTTAGCTACTGTAAAACTGCCTGCTTGTATAGAACCCCTTATACCTAACTAAGCTTCTGTTAAACTGTCTGCATGTGGAACCTCCTTCACCTACTTTATCTCAGTTTCTGTTAAACTACCTGCTTATATGGAACCCCTTCTACTGGATTAAACTGCCTGTTTGCATGGAAGACCCTCTAGCCAACTGTTTATCTTAGCTTCTGTTAAAACGGTTTGCTTCATAACTGAAGGGGTATGCAGCTCCATAGGAGGAGCAACAACATGAAAGAACCAGTAAACCCAGAGCTCCCAGGAACTAAACCATCAACCAAAGAATACATATGGAGGGACAAATGGCTTCAGACGCATATAGAGCAGAGGATGGCCTGTTGGATATCAATGGGAGGAGAGGACCTTGGTCCTGAGGAGGCTTGATGACCCAGTATAGGGGAATGATAGGACAGGAAAGCAGGAGTGGGTGGGTTGGTGAGCAGGGGGAGTGGAAATGAGATAAGGTTTTTCTGGAGGGGAAACCAGAAAAGAGGATAACATTTGAAATGTAAATAAAGAAAATATCTAATAAAAAATTAAAAAAAAATTCCTGCTTGCTTCAAACTGCTTAGTTCTGTGAAGGCCCCTGCTATTGCCAAGGGAAATTTTCAATTGGCTATACATTGTGTCCGAGTTGTTATCTCTGGTGATCTAGTAACAAAAGCCTGAAAATGTTTCCTGCTTATTAACACAGCTGAAGATTTTAATACAGACATAGACAACTCATGATTAGTACTCTTTGTTAGCTAAGAGCCTAACACAAAAATACAAGTGCATTTAGCAACACTACTAACTACTGTAATGGAACAGATTCCTCTGTGACACACTCTTCCTGACCGAGTTTATAAAATGATCTTAATCAGCCAAAACCCAAGTCATTTTTGATAATATTCTATGACTGTGAACGGTGTCAGTGGAAAGTCAAAGATTCCCTTCTTTCTTTAGAATTGAAATTGGGTTTAAAACTGAAGAAGAAACAATTGACTCTGAAAACATTACATTAAAATATAGACACATAAAATTTAGCTATATATTATAAGACAGAAAAACTTTGATAAAACATTCTTCCTAGTATTAAGAATGTTTTTACTCCAGAGCACAGGTATGACCACCCGTGTTGCTCAGAGGAACCCTTCCAGAAGTTTTAGCTGGGAGACTTTCAGTTTCTGCCTCTAGCTATGGACCATCCTCTGCCACAGAGCACCATATCCAGGCAGCACAGGGTGATAGCTAAACTCCGAGGAGTGCAGAGTGGCTTGAGAGCACAGGTAGGAACACTCCTGCAGCTCATAGAAACCAACCCAAGACCCTGAGGACAAAAGAGCCCAGGAGCAGCCTGGGACAGGGATCTTCTGATTTCCATCTGCATTCAGCACTGATCTTGGACCACAGACCTACATACACAAACACCACAAGAGTGCTGGTCTCCCAGGAGTGCCTACATACATGTATACACAGGTTAGACCACCACCTCTATTCAAATTCCTGGCCAAAGAGGGACCTGCCTAGAGCCATCAGGACACAGGAACCAATGATTAGCTGGGGGCAGGATTCTTCTTGTTTCTCTCTGCACATCTGAGCTAACCCTGTATCACAGCTCTGCATACCAAATTCCTCCCAGAGAGAACAGTTCTCCTAGGAGTACAGGTACAAAGGCTTGCAGGACAGATAAGCCACAGTCAGAGACAGAAACACCAGCTAACACCAGAGATAAACAGATGGCAAAAGGCAAACGCAAAAGCATTACCCACAGAAACCAAGGCAATGTGGAATCATCCAAACCCAGTTCTCCCACAACAGCAAGTCTTGGATACCCCAACACACTGGAAAAGCAAGATCTTGATTTAAAATCACATCTTTTGATGCTGATAGATGACTTCAAGAAGGACACAAATAACTCCATTAATGGGATATAGGTCAACATGGGTCAATAGGTAGAAGCTCTTAAAGAGGAAAAATAAAAATCCCTTAAAGAAATACAGGAGAACATCGAGCCAACAGGTAGAAACACTTAAAGAGGGAACACATAAATCCCTTAAAGAATTATAGGAAAACACAAACAAGCAAGTGAAGAAACTGAACAAAAGCATCCAGGATCTAAAAATGGAACTAGAAAAAGTAAAGAAATCAGAACACTCAAGTCCAAGTGGATCTAGGACCTCCACATAAATCCAGAAACACTGAAACTAACAGAAAAGAAGCTGGGGAAAAGCCTTGAACATATGGGCACAGGAGAAAATTTCCTAAACAGAACACCAATAACCTATGCCCTAAGATCAAGAATTGACAAATAGGACAAAATTTCTGTAAGTCAAAGGACACTGTCAATAGGATAAAATGGCAACCAACAGATTGGGAAAAGATCTTCACCAACCCTACATCTGAGAGAGGGCTAATATAGCATATACACAAAGAACTCAAGAAGTTAGACTCCAGAGAAACAAATAACTCTATTAAAAATGGGGTACAGAGATAAACAAAGAATTTTTACTAAGAAGCACCTAAAGAAAATATGAACATCCTTAGTTATCAGGGAAATGCAAATCAAAACAACCCTGAGATTTCACCTTGCACTGATCAGAATGGCTAAGATAAAAAACTCAGGAGACAGCAGGTGCTGGAGAGGTTGTGGAGAAAGAGGAATACTCCTCCACTGCTGGTGGGATTGCAAGCTGGCACAACCACTCTGGAAATCAGTTTGGCTATTCTTCAGAAAACTGGGCATAATACTACTGGAGGACCCTGTTATACCACTCCTGGGCATATACCCAGAGAATTCTCAAGTAAGAAATAAGAACACATTCTCCACTATGTTCAAAGCAGCCCTATTTATAATAGCCAGAAGCTGGAAAGAACCCAGATGTCCCTCAATGGAGGAATGGATACAGAAAATGTGGTATATTTAAAACAATGGAATGCTACTCAGCTATTAATAACATTGAATTCATAAAATTTTTAGGCAAATTGATGGAACGAGAAAATATCATCGTGAGTGAAGTAGCCCAATCACAAAAGAATACACATGGTATGCACTCACTGATAAGTGGATATTAACCCAGAAGCCTGGAATATCCAAGATATAATTCAGAGACCAAATGAAGCTGAAGAAGAAGAAAAAGAGAAAATGTGAATACTCTGGTCCTTCTTAGAAGGGGGAACAAAATACCCACAGGAAGAGATGCAGAGACAAAATTTGGAGCAGAGGATGAGGGAAAGACCATCCAGAGACTGCACCACTAAGGGATCCATCCCATATACAGTTACCAAACACAGACACTATTGTGGATGCTAACAAGTGCTTGCTGACAGGAGCCTGATATAGCTGTCACCTGGGAGGCTCTGCCAGTCCATGGAAAATACAGAGGGGGCCACTCTGAGCCAAACATTGAACTGAGTACTGGGTCCCCCAATGGAGGAGCTAGAGAAAGGACCCAAGGAGCTGAAGGTGTTTGCAGTGCCATAGGAGGAACAACCACCCAGTAACCCCAGAGCTTCCAGAGACATAACCAGGAACCGAAAAGTACACATGAAAGGACCCATGGCTCCAGATCTTATGTATCAGAGGAAGGCCTTGTTGAACATCAAAGGGAGGAGAGGCCCTTGGTCCTGAAAAGGCTAGATGCCACAGTATAGGGGAATGCCAGGATAGGGAAGTGGGAGGTGGTGGATTGGTGAGCAGGGGAAGAGAGGATGGATTAGGGGATTGGGGGGGGATCCCAGGAAAGGGGAGAACATTTGAAATGTAAATAAATAATATATCTGATAAAAATGGTTTTGCTCAATTTCTTAGCTATCCTATTTATAGTAAGCGTATTTGCCATTAAATCTATGAAGAGCTTAAAAATTTGTTAATTAGACCAATATTGTTTTATAGATGTAAATATTTTCCAAGATACAGTGGTTCTTAACTAGAGGAAAAATATGTTAAATTTCTTTTCTCAGATTTCAACATTAAATCTAAGTTAATTTTGTTATTAAACTTTAATGCATCTATATATAGTGTTATTTAATGTTCTTGGTTTTGTTTAGTGAGGCCATGGTCTTGCTACAAATATGTTTTTAGACAAGTGGTATTGCCTTATTTGTAGAGTCATCTTTTCTGACTCTGATGCTCAGACCTTTGTTACAACAGACTAGATTTGTATAAAACTATTATTCTTTAGTTGACCAAGATGAAATGTTTAGAGCTAGATCTTGTTCTCAGCATCACCACACAATTAAAAATAGTTTTCAGATTTTTTCCAGTAGAGTTAGCTCCTACAAATTTTACCACATGGCCACAGAAAAGGCCCTTCCATTCCATTCATCTGAGGCCCCCACTGGTTAGAAAATAATACCAATCTAAGATAGTTTCATTTAATGTTTTGTCATATTACAATTTATTTTATCCAGGACCAGGGAATACTTAGACTGGAGGCTTGATGGACATATTGAAATATATTTGAGAGCCAAGCAAATTTAACTACCACTTCTATGTCAATATTGGATTAGTTTTTTCCTCTGGGGTACTTGGTAGAAGACATAGAATAGAACCAACCTTATTAAATGATAGTTTTTAATACTACTTGAATAATAATTTTTTTATTTTCTATATTCTTTGTTTACATTCCAAAGGATTTCCCCTTTCCCAGTTCCCCCCATACCATTTGTCCCATAAGTCCTCTCCCTCCCCACTTCCCAATCCCTGCCCACACACACCATTTCTCTGTTCTGGTACTCTCCTACAAACCTGGATCCAGTCTTTTCAGGACCAGGGTCCTCTCCTTTCTTCTTCTTGGGAATATTTTGATTTGCTAATTGTACCTGGAGTATTCAGAGCTTCTGGGCTCATTAATATCCACTTATCAGTGATTGAATTTTATGTGTATTCTTTTGTGATTGGGCTAACTCACTTAGGATGATATTTTCCAGTTCCAACCATTTGCCTACAAATTACATGAATTCATTATTTGTAATTGCTGAGTAGTATTCCATTGTATAAATATACCACATTTCCTGTATCCATTCCTCCGTTGAGGGACATCTGGGCTCCTTCCAACTTCTGTCTATTGTAAATAAGGCTGCTATGAACATAGTGGAACATGTGTCATTATTGCATGCAGGGGAATCCTCTGGGTATATGGCCAGGAGTGGTGTGACAGGGTTCTCTGGAAGTGTCATGTCCAATTTTCTGAGGAACCGCCAGACTGATTTCCAAAGCAGTTGTACAATCTTGCAATCCCACCAACAGTGTAGGAGTGTTCCTCTTTCTCCACATCCTCGTCAGCACCTGTTGTCTTTTCAGTTTTTTTCTACATTTTTTTCTTTATTTTCTATATTCTTTGTTTACATTCCAAAGGCTTTCCCCTTTCCCAGTTCCCCCCTCACCATATGTCCCATAAGTCCTCTTCCTTCCACCCATTCCCCAATCACCCCCCCCCTATTTCTCTCTTCTGGTACTCTCCTACAAATCTGGATCCACTCTTTTCATGACCAGGGTCCTTTCCTTACTTCTTCTTGGGAATCTTTTGATTTGTTAATTGTGCCTTGAGTATTCAGAGCTTCTGGGCTCATTAATATCCACTTATCAGTGATTGCATTTCATGTGTATTCTTTTATGATTGGGTTAACTCACTTAGGATGACATTTTCCAGATCCAACCATTTGCCTACAAAATGCATGAATTCATTATTTTTAATTGCTGAGTAGTATTCCATTGTATAAATATACCACATTTTCTGTATCCATTCCTCCTTTGAGGGACATCTGGGCTCCTTCCAGCTTCTGGCTATTATAAATAAGGCTGCTATAAACATAGTGGAGCATGTGTCCTTATTGTATGCAGGGTAATCCTCTGGGTATATGCCCAGGAGTGGTATGCCAGGGTCCTCTGGAAGTGACATGCCCAATTTTCTGAGGAACCGCCAAACTGATTTCCAGAGCGGTTTTACCATTTTGCAATCCCACCAACAGTGGAGGAGTGTTCCTCTTTCTCTACATCCTCGCCAGCACTTGTTGTCTCTTGAGTTTTTAATCTTAGCCATTCTGACTGGAGTGAGGTGGAATCTCAGGGTTGTTTTGATTTGCATTTCCCTGATGACTAATGATGTTGAACATCTCTTAAGGTATTTCTTGCCCTTACAAGGCAAACACAAAAATCACTTAAAGAAATTCAGGAGATTATGGATCAAAAAATGAATGCCAATAAGGGGGAAACACAAAAATTACTTAAAGAAATACAAGAGAACATGGGTCAACAAGTAGAAGACATAAAAGAGGAAACAAAAATCCCTTAAAGAATTACAGGAAAACACAAACAAGCAATTGAAAGATATGAGCAAAACCATCCAGAATCTAAAAACAGAAGTAGAAACAACTAAGAAATTGCAAAGGGAGACAATGTTGGAGATAGAAAACCTTGGGAAGAAATCAGGAGTCACAGATGCAAATATCAACAATAGAATACAAGAGATAGAAGACAGAGTCACAGATTCTGAAGATGCCATAGGAACCATGGATTTTTTCTACTTTTTTATTGGATATATTCTATATTTACATTTCATTTCTCTTTTTCTGGTTCCCTGTCCCCCAAAGGACCCACATGCCATTTTCGAACCCCTTGTTCCCCCTTCTATCTTTTCCCATTTCCCTCTTCTGGTATTCCTTTACACTGATGCTTTGAGCATTTTCAGAACCAGGGTCCACTCCTTCCTTCTTGTTGGACATCATTTGGTATGTGGATTGTGTCTTTGGTGTCCCAAGATTCTAGGCTAATATACACTTATCAGTGAGTGCATAACATGGGTATTCTTTTGAGACTGGATTACATCACTTAGTATGATATTCTCCAGCTCCATCCATTTCTCTAATAATTTCATGAATTAATTGTTACTAATGGCTGAATAGTACTCCATTGTGTATATATACCACATTTTTTGTATCAATTCTTCCATTGAGGGACATCTGGTTTATTTCCAGCTTCTGGCTATTATAAATAGGGCTGCTATGAACATAGCAAAGCATGTATCCTTATTGCATGCTGAGGAATCTTCTGGGTATATGCCCAGGAATGGTATGGCTGGGTCCTCTGGATGTATCGTGTCCAATTTTCTGAGGAAACTCCAGACTGATTTCCAGAGTGGTTGTACAAGCTTGCAGTCCCAACAGCAGTGCAGGAGTATTCCTCTATCTCCACATCCTCACCAACACCTGATGTCTCCTGAGTTTTTAATCTTAGCCATTCTGACTGGTGTGAGGTGAAATCTCAGGGTTCTTTTGATTTGCATTTCTCTAATGGCTAATGATGTTGAACATTTTTTAAGGTGTTTCTCAGCCATCCAATTTTCTTCAGGTAAAAAGTCTTTGTTTAGCTCTGTACCCCATTTTTGAATAGGGTTATTTGGTTTTCTGGGGTCAAACTTCTTGACTTCTTTGTATACATTGGATATTAGCCCTCTGTTGGATGTGGAGTTGGTGAACATCTTTTCCCAATTTGTTGGTTGCTGATTTATCCTTTTGACAGTGTCTTTTGCCTTGCAGAAACTTTGTAATTTTATGAGGTCCCATTTGTCTATTCTTGCTCTTAGAGCATAAGTGATTGGTGTTCTATTCAGGAATTTTCCCCCTGAGCCAATGTCCTCAAGTGTCTTCCCCAGTTTCTTTTCTATTAGTTTTAGTGTGTCTGGTTTTATGTGGAGGTCCTTGATCCACTTGGAATTGAGCTTAGTGTAAGGAGATAAGAGTGGATCAATTCTCATTCGTCTGCATGTTGACCTTCAGTTGAGCCAGCACCACTTGTTGAAAAGGGTATCTTTTTTTCACTGGATGTTTTCAGCTCCTTTGTTGAGTATCAGTTGGCCATAGATGTGTGGGTTCAATTCTGGGTCTTCGATCCTATTCCACTGATCTGCCTCCCTGTCACTGTATCAATACCATGCAGTTTTTAACACTACTGCTCTGTAGTATTGCTTGAGGTCTGGGATATTGATTCCCTCTGAAGTTTTTTTTACTATTGATGATAGTTTTAGGTATCCTGGGTTTTTTGTTATTCCAGATGAATTTGAGAATTGCTTTTTCTAACTCTATGAAGAACTGAGTTGGGATTTGATGGGGATTGCATTAAATCTCTATATTGCTTTTGGCAAGATTGCCATTTTAACTCTATTAATCCTGCCATCCCAAGAGCATGGAAGACTTTTCCATTTTCTTAGGTTTTCTTCAATTTCCTTCTTCTGAGACCTGAAGTTTTTGTCATATAAATCTTTCACTTGTTTAGTTATAGTCAAACCAAGATACTTTATATTGTTTATGGCTATTGTGAAGGGTGTTATTTCCCTAATTTCTTTCTCAGCCTGCTTATCCTTTGAGTATAGGAAGGCTACTGATTTGCTTGAGTTGATTTTATAACCAGCCACTTTGCTGAAGTTGTTTATCAGCTGTAAGAGTTCTCTGGTGGAGTTTTTTGGGTCACTTAAGTATACTATCTTATCATCTGCGAATAGTGATAGTTTGACTTCTTCCTTTCCAATTTGTATCTCTTTGACTTCCTTATGTTTTCGAATTGCTCTAGCTAGTAATTCAAGTACTATATTGAAGAGATATGGTAAGAGGGGGCAGCCATGTTTAGTCCCTGATTTTAGTGGGATTGCTTCCAGTTTCTCTCTGTTTACCTTGGTGTTGGCTACCGGTCTACTATAAATTGCTTTTACTACATTTAGTTATGGGCCTTGAATTCCTGTTCTTTCTAAGACTTTTAACATGAAAATATGCTGAACTTTGTCAAATGCTTTTTCAGCATCCAATGAGATGACCATGTGGTTTTTTTCTTTGAGTTTGTTTATGTAGTGGATTACCTTGATGGATTTCCGTATATTGAACCATCCCTGCAGCCCTGGGATGAAGCCAACTTGATCATGGTGAATGATCGTTTTGATCTCTTCTTGGATTTGGTTGGCAAGAATTTTATTGAGTATTTTTGCATCAATGTTCATAAGGGAGATTGGTCTGAAGTTCTCTTTCTTACTTGGGTCTTTGTGTGGTTTTGTTATGAGGGTAATTATGGCTTCGTAAAATGAGTTGGGTAGTGTTCCTTCTGTTTCTATTTTGTGGAATAGTTTGAAGAGTATTGGTATTAGGTCTTCTTTGAAGGTCTGATAGAATTCTGCACTAAAACCATCTGGTCCTGTGCTTTTTTTTGGTTGGAAGGCTTTCTATGACCTCTTGTGTTTCCTTTGGGTTTATCGGACTGTTTAGGCGATCTATTAGATCCTGATTTAATTTTGGTATTTGGTATCTGTCTAGGAAATTTTCCACTTCCTCCAGATTCTCCAGTTGTGTTGAATATAGACCTTTGTACTAGGATCTGATGATTTTTTTTGAATTTCCTCAGTTTCTGTAGTTATAGCTCCCTTTTCTTTTCTAATTTTGTTGATTTGCATACTGTCTCTGTGCCCTTTGGTAAGTCTGGCTAAGGGTTTATCTATCTTGTTGATTTTCTCAAAGAACCATCTCCTGGTTTTGTTGATTCTTTGTATGGTTCACTTTGTTTCAAATTGATTGATTTCAGCCCCGAGTTTGGTGATTTCCTGTCTTCTACTGCTCCTGGGCGAAATAGCTTCTTTTTGTTCCAGAGCTTTCAGGTGTGCTGTTAAGTTGTCAGTATATTCTCTCTCCTGTTTCTTTTTGGAGGCACTCAGGGCTATGAGTTTTCCTCTTAGCACTGCTTTCATTGAGTCCCATAGATTTCGGTATGTTGTGCCTTCATTTTCATTAAATTCTAAAAAGTCTTTGATTTCTTTCTTTATTTTTTCCTAGGTCTTAAACTTGGGATATCTCAGGTACCTGGTACTGCCTGCTAGATCCAAACAGCTGTGAAGATGGTGGAGGCTGCCGGGAGTGCAGGGTTCCCCCTCAGGGCATAGTAAATGATAGTTTTATGCCTGGGGAGTTTTTCATACACACACTAAGCTACATTTTACTAGGTCACTTACTCTGCTATCCAATTTATTTTTACGTAAGATTATTGCTTCTTTCATGTTCATAAGTCTAATGTAATTATTGTGGTTAAAATGCAGTTTTTAAATCTGTATTTAAAAGGAAGTATCACAGTGCTGTCTTTAATAGTTATAACTTAAAATAATATAAAGTACCAAAGATAGGGTACTTTTGTCAATCACTGCATATTTGCTCATAGGTTGTTCAAAACATATTTTAAGTATGCCTTCTTTGGTCTTATTTCTGGGCTTAATATGTGATTTATGTACAGAACCTTAACAAAACTGCCTGTAAAGTTACATCAGACATATTTTACATTGCCAACAACTTTTGCCTAGTACTCAGTACAACGTTTCAGGACTGGGATTTTAAATTGCAGAAAGCCTCAGCCAAACACAATAACTTAAAACAAATATAGTGTGTTCTTTAAGCTTGCTTAGTAGAATACATTTTTTCCAGCCTTTTGTATGCTCCAAACACCTAAGATAACAAGGCAGATAGTGCTAGCCTATAATCTCAGCTATTCAAGAAGGTGAAACAAAAGGCAAGCTCCAGTACTATGTTAGCTACAAAACTGAGTACATATCTACCTGGGGCATGAGGCCCTGTTACAAATTTAATAACTAAAATGATCCTAGGGACAATTTGTTTTCATATATCTAGGCAAGCCCTATTTATGGCTTAGTAGGGACTGTTAGTTCCATCTAAAGGAATATGGTGGGACTTTGAGGAGAGGAGGTATTTGGAAGAAGAGTTCTCTATGTAAATGAAGGTATCTGACTTGTTATGTGTTTGAATGACCTTAAAAACCTGACCAGGCAAAATGTGGAACACTAAAAATTGGGTATATTTTAAAAAGAGAACTGTTATGGGGCACACTTGAGATCCTAGAAAAATCCTCATTTACAGCAAAATAAAATAGCTAAAAATACCACAAACATAGTAATTAAGTTTTAAATTATAGAGAAATGATGGAACAGTTTGAATTTATTATTATAAACTTTTCCTATTGAGACAAATATTTGTAAATTTCAATCAGAGTATAATAAGAAACCAAAGTAATGATACCACTCAAGAGTAACCAGTGATTTTAATTGGAGTTACTTGTAGGTGTACAAGTAAAGTTTATTTACAGGGGCATTGACAACATACCAGCAACTACACCACTGGAAAAAAATCCTTCTTTCTCAGAAAATATCAACTGCAGATATACACCCAGGGAATTTCACCTCTCTATAAATTATCAGGTAGAGTGAGCCTCATGAAAACACTCCCCAGAAGAGCCCTAAATATGTAATTATAGCTGCCAAGAATTTAACAGAGAAATAGTCATGTCATTCATGCAGAAGAGTGTTCCACAGCAGTTTTATATTATAAGTTATGGAATAAAAAGAGTACTAACAGATCATTGAATCTTATAAATATTCTTTATTTTTTTTAAATCCATGCTACTTTTAGAATTAAAAATTAACATGTTTTTCTATCTCCATGTATTTGCACTCAACAATTCAAATGTGTGTGTGTGTTTGTGTGTGTGTGTGTGTGTGTGTGTTACAAAAGTTGTCTTTAACCCTGGAGGAAAACCATCAACACTTTCTGTCAAAGATCAATGTTATAGAACAAAATCTGAAGTCATTTGTATTTTAAATTGTACCTCATTTAGTTCTTTCAAAGCTTTTCCTCTCTTTCTCATCTGCATATCTTGTAAATTAATAAAAAAAGCATCCTTAAAGATAAATTAGCAGTTGAAAGTATCTAATTATTTCTTTTCCATAAGAAGTACTTGTGGCATCAGTATTTTTATATTCATTATACATCTTATTTAATGTAAATGAAGATGAGTCCCCACAAAACTGTTTCAAGTTTTGTACTTCATTCTTCTAATAAATTTTTGAGTTCTTTGATACAATTACTACTGAAAATTCCTCATGGCTATGTGAAGACCTGCACAACCATTTTGGTACTTAGAAAATCATGTGTCAGAAACAAAGATTATTTAAATAAAGAGAAAAACAATAGTTGCATCTAAGATAAAGTTTATAAAAAGACTTTGTTTCCACAAAGTTACAACAGCGTTTGATGGTAGACTTGGTCCAGACTATACCACTAAAGATGACTTCTGATCACTACAAAGGATTTGAACAGTTAATAAGTAAGGGATGGATATTTTATGTAGTGGTCATATTTATAGCTTCATTTGAAAAAGCAGAAAGAAAGATGATCAAAAAATTACTTTGAAAGGGCTTAACAGGATCACTATGGTTTGAGCATGCTACAACATGATTCCAGAGAAGATGAAATGACCCAACATATTTGGGAAGTTTCAGATACATGGAGCCATTCTATCTTACTCTAAAAATACAATGAGAAGTTTAAAAAAAACTCATCTGTATACCTACTGAAGGAACTGTGTAGGAGAGGAGACAGGAACCTAGCATAACTGTCTCCTGTGAGGCTTCAACCAGCAGTGGATGGAGGGATATTCAGATACCCATAGTCATACATCAGACAGAACCCAGGGAGTCTTGTGGAGGAGTGAGAGATAGAAGTGAACAAGTGGCATAGGTCCAGGATAAAACAAGAAGACACACAGAGTCAACTCACCTGGAAACTTCAGGGCTCTGAAAGCCAAGACCACCATCATGGAACATTCAGGAATTGGACCTAGACCTCCCTAATATTTATAGCAAATCTTCAGCTTGAACCTCATGTGGGTCCCTAAGCAAGTGGAGCAGGGTTGTCTCAATCTCTGGTCCCTACCATTGTATCTCCTTTCCCAAAGATGGACTGCCTGGTTGGGCCTCAGTGGGAAAGAAAGTATGGGAGAAGGAGAGGGAGCAATGTGGAGGGACTTTAAAGGGTAGGACTGGTAAGAGAGGGAAGCTGTGATTGGGATGTAAACTGAATATAAACTTAAAAATTAAAAAAAGAAAAAGTTATCTGTAGAATACTATTCTGTAATTCATGGAAAACCAAAATAATAATTTCACATTAAAATGCTAATGTTCTTCCAAAGCCTGCCAAAACAACCTCTGGGAATCTAAATCTGCCACTTTGCAAAACAATAATGACAACTGATTATACAGTGCTGAGATATTCTTCAAAGAATTTCATAAATACTGATTTAATAAATCTTCTTCAAAAAGAATACCATGAGACAGTTCCAATAATCCTTATAGAGTTACATATAAAGAACCAAGCACAGAGAACCTTGGTTACTAACTTAAGCTTGAGCAAATATTAAATGACAAAACTGAGATATGCAACCTCTAAATTAATAGCAATATTTTGGAGCTTGATTTTGGAAAGGAGCACTGGGTATTTAAAATATAGTCCTCACTATCAGGAGATGGATACAATGATACCTGGAATTTGAATTTCTTCTATTCAGTCATTTAGCTGATAGAGTGTATTAAACTTTTCAAGAACAGCTTGTGATCAGTTGGAACAGAGATCATATGTTAAAGGCTAATTCATAGATAAATTTAAAAAATAAGCATAAAATATAGTTTGACCTTTAAGAAATTGACAGCTTAGTATAAAATTTGTTGTACTTTGAATTTAATTGTAACTTGTGAACAGGTACTAACACACATGCTATCATTACATGTCTAGTGACTGTGCACAGAAATTTGTATGACAATTTAGTGCTAGGTTAAGTACATGACATTTGAAAAAATATAGGTCATTGTAACTGTCTCTCCAGTTTCAAGTTATCTGTGTATTGTAATTAAATGAATTCATATATTCAAAAGGCCATGATGACAGAGAAGTAGAACTTAGAGACCTTGACAGAGAAGTAGAACTTAGAGACCTACTTATCACAATCCAAATAACATAATTTCCGCTGGTTTTTAACCTATGAGATTAAAATCAACTTTAGAAATTGTTACAAATTTTCACATATTTAAAAGAAAAATAATGATCCTGTTTAAGATAACATTTTGGGGGCAATATCAAACAGAGGTCCAGATAATGGCAATTAGGTTTATGAGGCTGACATATAGCAAAAAATAAATGAAAAAAATGCTGCCAAATCAATTATGGGGATCGATACCAAGAGAGATTTTCCTGACCATGTGTCCTTAGTCTTTCTTCAACCACCAAAGGGTTCATTTGGAAAGAAGTTTCATTCCAATTACAGATAATCACTTACCTTAGTAAAACTGATGAGATAGTGTATCTTTTCATCTTGTAAACTTTAAACTTTTTAACACAAGGCTGACCTTTCTCCTGTAGGTATGTTCTGTGATGGTAAATTCTACTTATTTGTAAGTTGGTTAATTTTTTTCAGTATCTCTTCTAGTTCCCCATTCACGCAATCATTGCTACACTATATGGTTCTATTCCATGCATAAGTTTTTATTTTAATGATGGAATACATTGGATCAACAATGAAATAGACTTTTTGAACTGATGCCTGGCATAATATATTTAAATGTATTGATGCTTATATGGCTGTAGCCTAATTGCTGCAAGATCTGCTTGTTTGAATGTGATATATGAGTAGCATCAATTATTCATGAAAAGGCTTTCATGATGAAGTATAAAGTATAAATTTCTTAGGAAATTTTGTATTTTTTAACATAACACTTAAAGTGAAAATATTAGGATGTTGATGTCATTAAGAAGTTATTAGAACATGAGATGGCACAGGCCCTTTCACCATTTCAGGAAAAATGTGATGTGCCATCTCTAAGGAGATGCTTATATATATGATTGCTTGGTTCCCATATGGCAGTACTGTTTGAGGATGATGTGAGATCACTGGGTTATGAGGCTTGATGCTAGTGTAACACTCAGTTGAGACTTCTAAGAGTTACATACTGGCACCACTTCCATCTTTCTTCTTCCTGTCTGCTTGCACAATGTGACCGGCTGCCCTAAAGTGCATCCACCATTGACTGATGTGCTTTAGGTGTCATTAGTTCTCTGATGCAATGAACTGTATCAAGCATTTGACACAAAGTAAATTCTTCCTCTCTTAAATTGTGACTATCTAGGATTCTGACACAGCAATGAGTAAAACCACCAAAATGGACATGGTACTTACAGATCCTTGTTCTTTTTTTTTTTTACTAGATATTTTATTTATTTACATTTTAAATGTTATCCCCTGCCATACCCCCACCCCTGATCACCATCCAACCATTCCTGCTTCCCTGTCCTGGAATTCCTCTGTATTGGGGCATCTAGCCTTCTCAGGATCAATGGCCTCTCCTCACATTTATGCCAAACAAGGCCATCCTCTGCTACATATGCAGCTGGAGCCATGGGACCCTCCATGTGTATCCTTTGGTTGGTGGATTAGTTCCTGGGAGCCCTAGGTATGCTGGATGGTTCATATTGTTGTTCCTCTTATGGGGCTGATAGATCCTTCAGCTCCTTGGGTCCTTTCTCTAGCTCCTCAATTGGGGACCTTGTGCTCAGTCCAATCCTTGGTAGTGAGCACCCACCTCTGTATTTTTCAGGTACTGGCAGATCCTCTCAGGAGACAGCTATATCAGGCTCCTGTCAGTAAGTGTTTGTTGGCATCCACAATAGTGTCTAGGTTTAGTGACTATGGGAGGAGATACCAAGACAAAGTGTGTAACAGATCTTTGTTCTTATACACTGGAGATTTCCATAGTTCCAGGATAGAGGTAAATTGGTAGATTTAGTACTTATGAGAATACACAAGTTTGTGCTAGGCTGAATGTAGCTTTTGCATGTGAAAGCAAGTCCATATCAGAGGGGATATGTGCATCAGTTCTCTTTTGAGTCTGCAGAGAATTTTTTTAAGTAGCACAGTACAAATAGTACTGGATTGGGAACTAGAAGATTTAGCTTCTGGATTTTGATCTAATAAATAAGGACTGTGACTATATTTTCCTATAATTTTCTGTATTAGTTTATTTTCTGATATCTATGACAAAATATCTGAAAAAAGCAACTTACATAAAGATGAGTTTATTGTCTTTATAATTAGGAGGTAGGAAAAGTGTGTTGATAGGTATTTAAGGTAGTTGGCTATATTGCACCCTCAACCAGGAAGCAGAGAGAGATTACTGTTGGTATTTATCTCTTGCTTTCCTTCTGAAAGCATATTTATATATTTTATTCATGTTTATGTGTATATCTGTGTCAATATATTGCATGGATGTGTGACTGAAGAGGCAAAATTCAGGTTCCTGGAACTATAAGCAGTTGTAGGAGGTTATCAGGGTCCTCTGCATTTTCTACCTCAATTAATGAATTTTCTCATAAATATGCCCAGAGACCTATTTCCATGGTGATTCTAAATAACATCAAGTTAACACTATTAAACATATTTGCTTTCCTCATTTATTAAAAGAAGAAAGGGTAATAGGAAGGGGAAGTGTATGTTGAGATTTGATGAACACCTTTAAAAATAGACTCATATTAAAAGCACACAAACATCTGTGATTCTGTTATTGAAAATATATGGAACTCTCCAGAACTGTTGTGCATAGTGATACTAGTATATACTGTAAAACTTAAAATGTATTTCAAGTGAGGGGTAAATATTTTTGTGGTCATTTGGGTATTGGTTTCCCTACCCAAATATGGTTTCAATGTCAAGAATGATCAAAGCGCTCTCTCTCTCTCTCTCTCTCTCTCTCTCTCTCTCTCTCTCTCTCTCACACACACACACACACACACACACACAAACACATGACTATATTTTTGGCTTTCTACTAGAAGCCAGATAATTTTTTTTATTAGATATATTCTTTATTTACATTTCAAATGTTGTTCCCCTTTCCTGGTTCCCCTCTCCCCCAACAATCCCATAATCCATCTCCCTTTCCCCAACCAACCTTCCCCAGCTTCCCTGTACTGGTATTCCTCTACACTACTTCATCAAATCTTTACAGGACCAAAAGGCCTCTCCTCCCTTTGGTGTCTAACAAGACCATCCTCTGCTGGCAATGTGTCTGGGACCATAACTCCATGTATACTCTTTGGTTGATGGTTTTGTCCCTGGGAGCTCTGGGAGTACTGGATGGCTCATATTGTTGTTCCTCCTGTGTTGCTGCTGCAACCCCCTTCAGTTCCTTTGGTCCTTTCTCTAGCTCCTGCATTGGGAACACTGTGCTCAGTTCAATGCCTGGCTGAGAGTGGCCCCCCCTCTGTATTTCTCAGGCACTAGTAAGTTCTCCCAGGTAACAGCTTTATCCAGTTCCAGTCAGCAAGCAATTGTGGGCATCCATAATAGTGTCTGGGTTTTGTAACTGTATATGGGATGGATCCATGGGAGGGGTAGTCTCTAGATTGTCTTTCCCTCAGCCTCTGCTTCACCCTTTGTCTCTGTATCTCCTTCGGTGAGTATTTTGTTCCCCCTTCTACAAAGGACCTAAGTATCCATACTTTGTTCTTCCTCCTTCTTGAGCATCATTTGATATGTGAAATGTGTCTTGGGTATTCTAAGCTTCTGGGATAATTTCAACTTATCAGTGAGTTCATAGCATGTATGTTCTTTTGTGACTGGGTTACCTCATTCAGGATAATACTGTCCAGTTCCATCAATTTGTCTAAGAATTTCATGAATTCATTGTTTTAAATGACTGAATAGTACTCCACTGTGTATGTATACCACATTTTCTGTATCCATTCCTGAGTTGAGGGACATCTGGGTTCTTTCCCACTTCTGGCTATTGTAAATAGGGTGGCTATGAACATAGTGGAGAATGTGTCTTTATTACATGCCCGAGACTCCTCTGGGTATATGCCCAGGAGTGGTATAGCAGGGTCCTTCAGTGGTATTATGACCAGTTTTCTGAGGAACAGCCTAACTGATTTCCAGAGTAGTTGTACCATCTTGCAATCCCACCAGCAGTGGAGGAGTGTTCCTCTTTCTCCACAACCTCTCCAGTACCTGCTGTCTCCTGAGATTTTTATCTTAGCCATTCTGACCAGTGTGAGGTGAAATCTCAGGGTTGTTTTGATTTGCATTTCCCTGATGTCTAAGGATGTTCAAAATTTCTTTAGGTGTTTCTCAGCCATTCAATAATTCTCAGGTGAAAATTCTTTGTTTAGCTCTGTACCCCATTTTTAAATAGAGTTATTTGTTTCTCTGGACTCTAACTTCTTGAGTTCTTTGTATATATTGTATATTAGCCCTCTGTCAGATTTAGGGTTGGTAAAGAATTTTTCCCAATTTATTGGTTGCTGTTTTTTCCTATTGACAATGTCCTTTGCCTTACAGAAACTTTGTAATTTCATGAGGTCCCATTTGTCAATTCTTGATCTTAGGGCATAGGCTATTGGTGTTCTGTTCAGGATATTTTCCCCTGTGTCCATGCGTTCAAAGCTCTTCCCTAGTTTCTTTTCTATTAGTTTCAGTGTGTCTGGTTTTATGTGGAGGTCCTTCATCCACTTGGACCTGAGCTTAGTACAAGTAGATAAGAATGGATCAATTTGCATTCTTCTCCATGCTAGATGCCAGTTGACTTTTAAAGTGTTCCATAAACAGCATGAGAACTCAGAGAAAAGAGACAGGCTTAAAGTTTCCAACTATTTAGGAATTGTGGTCATGGTGAGGTTTCTAGCACACATGATGAGTTTTTGAAGATGAATAGCTGTTCTCTTTTAACAAATATTCTAGTTGGAAGTTTTAATAGTTATACAAAATTATTAGTTTAACAATTTTATGTCAAAAGGCAGCATTTTTGTCATGTTCCTGATCTTAGTTGGAAAGGAATTTTCAATATTGTTTATGTTGATAATGGTGCTTATTAGAATGAGGGAGTTCCCTTCTCATCCTATTTTGTTGTCTAGTTGTATCATGAAAATTAATATTTTTCAAATTGCTCTTATTGCATCAATTGATAACACTTTGGCCTTTTATCCCTTCTATTTTAGCAATGTAGTATGTTATGTTAGTCTTATTCTGAACATTGAGTTCTCATGTAATCCTATAGATATACTTGACCAGGCTGTGCAGTCCGTTTAGTAGTTAGTATTTTGTAGAAGAAAAATGTTGAATTCCATTTCATAAATGTTTCCTGTTCCTTGGTTTTCTTGTTTTAGTCTAGTGAACACTACACATCAGGACAACTATGAGTCTGTCAAAGTATCCAGGAATTACTCTACTTTTCAGTATTTTAGAATAGTTCAAGAATGATTTATAGTATCTCTTTTTTAAATATTAAGTAGAATTTATCACTGAAGCTACCTTATCTAGAATTTTCTTTTAAAATGGCTTATTATAATTTGCTGGTTAAATTTCTATTCAGAAGTTTTATTTCTTCATGAATAACTTTTGATAGATTGTGTGTTTAAAGTAATTTGTGTATTCTATCTAGGTTTTTAATGCTGGTTTCAGATTTTATCTCTGTCTTATAATTCTTCTACTAATGAAAACTTGATGATACTATTCCTAACATTCTCTTGTTCCATAGTAAGTTAAGTCCTCTTTTTTATCCAAGTTATTTTGGATTAGTTAATAAATAATAAATATTAGCTAATTTATTGATACATTTCATATATCAACCCTATTTTGTTAATTATTTATGCTTCTAATTTACTAAGTTGTTTCCATTTCAATTAGTGCATTTCTTATTCCTGTTAGCTTTGGGTATTATTTTCTTTTTGTTACTTTTTCAAGGGAGAAGTTGGTTTATGATACACTTTGAGGATTATTTATTGGAGGAATACTTTTTATTACATTATTGTCTGGGGGGGAGGGAACATATGTTGAAGTCCAAGAACAACTTTCAGGGTTGCTTCAGTTTTCTCACCATGTAACTCACAGGTACTGAACTCAATTCTTCATACTATACAACAAGTAAGTAACCTTACAAATCCTACTGGCTCTACCTTCAGTTATAATTTCAGCATTTACAAGTAGGTACAAATTTTCCTTGTTAATGCATCCTTTAAGAATTGTCACATAGAATATTTGTTTCTCTTTGGCCTGAATGAATATTTTACAATAATTTCCTGTGATTACATTTTAGAACAATTGTATAAAATCTGTCAATTAGTGTCTATACACTTTGTCGTTTATATGAACATTTTCTTAGAATATATAGATTGGACAAAGATGATTATAACATGATGAGAAGCATCTTTATGTTTATATTTAGAAGACCATCAGAGTAAAAGTAATGCCACGGACTGACTCAGTCGGAACACATACACCCGTGGGGGAATCAGGGTCTTTGGTATGCAGGAAGGTACAGGTCCGGCGAATGACAGACAGACACACCAGGTGTAGGTTGTGTCTGAATGCACTTTACTGTTCTGAGGCAGGAACTTTTATACACATAAGTTGGCCTTACATTACTGAAGAAAAAATGTATCCAGTGAAATGTTTTCAATGAATGGTTACCATGAGTATCTGACACAAGGAAATACAAAATCAATCAGGTATGAACTTTAGAGAATACATACAAAGCCATCACATCCCTCTGTAGTTAATAATAAACTAGTAGTTCAAGAGTCCTTGGAAACACTTTGTTTTACCACTAGGTTTTGTTTGTGTAGTCCTTAACATCCTGCTTCCTTCTTGTGAGACTTCTTTAGGATCACTTTGAAACTTTACTTAACTGATGCTTTCCATGTCAGAGTGCCAATGCCACCCAGTCACACAAATGCATATATTGTTGGGAGGTTAATGTATTTAGGTAATAACTGTATAGCTGATCAAAAGGCAAAGCAATGGATCTCTAGAAGATAAATCATGGCCAGTGCTATAGCTCAAAGAATGAACTCTCCTTAGCTTTAAAGGCCTGGGTGCTCACAGCTCTTGCTACCAAGAACAATTCATAAGTAAAGAAACAGGTTAAAGAAAGTCAGATAGGCAAGGCTTGCCATGAGAAATTGAGCTCAGCATTTTCTCCGGCCAAGGAGTCTCACAACGATTTCCTCAAATAGACAGCCATTAGGCTTTTACCTGTAAATGTCACACAGTTTCCACTGAGATTGCGGTTTAGCTATGGGAATCATACAGTGTCTACGAGATTCGTGTGATAAGTAAAATATTGAGTTCTTAACTAATAATAGCAGTCAGTGCTTTAGCAGTTTATCAGAACTCAATTTATTAATGTACTATGAACATTTGAAATCTTATAATAATAGCAGAGTGACTCGTGTTTATAGATCTTAAATCATCATTTTAGATCCTCACAATTTATTTATAGTTTATATGCTCAATATTTGTGATTTAAACTATTTTTAGATCTTAAAATTTATATACAGTTACAGCATTTTAAACCAATTATTTACCATTAGACATACCTAAGTGGTTACTGAGAATGGTCTTTGCAAAGGAAGTTCTTTTAAATACTGAAAGTTACATCAATTTATCCCTTAATATGAATCCTATTTGTAAGGCAAGCCTGCCTATGAGTTTTCCTTTTTCGTCAGGTGACCTAATTGCTTTGGAAAAGTAAGGCCTGATTTTTATATATGAAATTCATTGCCCAGGCAGGTGGTGCTAATTTGATAAAGCTAGTTAGGTGTCAATATCATCAGAGATCTGAGAAAGATAAATTAAAGCAGGAAGTATAATCGAAATAGCCCAATTATCAATTAAAATGTCAGAAACTTACTTACTACCTAAGTGGTTGTTCTAGGCTCCCATTGATAGCTTCATTTAGGTGCAATTGAGTCTTTAGCTTATCACATGGGACTTCATTAAATCTTCAGTTGCTGAACAAGAGCAGCATTAACACTTAGCCACCTGACAAAGGTTTGAGAAATTATCCTGTGGAACAGAAACTTGGGACAAATGACCAACCACACTTTGAATTAGAGTAGGGAAGTCACCCCAAAACTATCCTCAGTTTTGATACATCCCTGGTAGCAGGCAAAACATGATGCAGTTTTGTCTAGTGGTTAACCTTTGAATAATTAAAGTGGAGTAATCAGTGCCCCATTTATCTTCTTTGGAAATCCCTTAGAGTTTTGAGTGGAGCTGGCATTTCTACCATTGAAAGCTTTTCCATTAAATATTTGAGTGTCATATTTGGTAGATATCTGAAGAGTTTTGAGTGTCATTCATTAAGTATACTTAGTTTGAAATAAACTTTGTTTTTATTTGTTTGACTTCTAACCTTGAAAACATATACAGGAGGATAGATTAAGCTTGGCACTTTAAATGTTTTACATTTGTAAATAATTTGATCATTTATAAGGTGACTATTAATCTGTGTCTTAATTATCTTTAGCTGTTTACAAGTTAGCAGTTTTTATAAGATTATGATGTCCCAATTTTGTCCTTATTAATCCTAGCCTTAAAAAGACTAAAATTCTTGAATTGAAGCTCCTTTAGTGTCACAATAAAAATTTGAATCATAAATACTGTCCGTATGGAGATTGAAAACTTAATTTTCCTAGTTCTTTCAGAGTATGCTATTGCAGAATATTACAGTTTCTTGTATAATTCACTTTGTCAAAATATCTAGACTTTACAAGGCTAACAAAGAAAAGGGAGTTATACATATATTCTTTTTATTATTATTATTATTATTATTATTATTATTATTATTATTATTATTACATTCCAGTACTTGATCTCCTCAGTCCCTCATCACATAGTTCCTCATCCCATTCCTCCTCCCTCTTACCTCCAAGAGGGTATTCCCCAAGAGAGAGTGTTCGCCCCCACACCAGACCTCCCGCTTCCATGGGGCCTCAAGTTTCTTGAGGATTAAAGGCTCCTTTATCAAAGATCAAGTGACCATAAGTCTGTGGGTTCATTTCTGGGTCTTCAAACCTATTCCATTGATCTACCTGCCTGTTGCTGTACCAATACCATGCAGTTTTTAACACAATTGCTCTGTAGTACTGCTTGAGGTCAGGGATATTGTTTCCCCCAGAAGTCCTTTTATTGTTGAGAATAGTTTTAGCTATCCTGGGTTTTTTGTTGCTCCAGATGAATTTGAGAATTGCTCTTTCTAGATCTATAAAGAATTGAGTTGGGATTTTGATGGGGATTGCATTGAATCTGTCGATTGCTTTTGGCAAGATGGCCATTTATACTATATTGATCCTGCCAATCCAGGAGCAAGAAATATTTTTCTATCTTCTGAGGTCTTCTTCGATTTCTTTCTTCAAGGACTTGAAGTTCCTGTCATACAGATCTTTCGCTTGTTTGGTTAGAGTTACGCCAAGGTACTTTATGTTGTTTGTGGCTATTGTGAAGGATGTTATTTCCCTAACTTCTTTCTCAGCCTGCTTGTCATTTGAGTACAAGAAGGCTACTTATTTGCTTGAGTTAATTTTATAACCAGCCACTTTGCTGAAGTTGTTTATCAGCTGTAGAAGTTCTCTGGTGGAGTTTTTTGGGTCGCTTAAGTAGACTATCATATTGTCTGCAAATAATGATATTTTGACTTCTTCCTTTCCAATTTGTATCCCTGTGACTTCCTTATGTTGTCTAATTACTCTCGCTAGAACATCAAGTACTATATTGAAAAGATATGGAGAGAGAGGATTAAAGGCATCTTCTCCCAATGAGACCAGATCAAACAGACCTCTGCTATATATTTGCCAAGGTCCTCTGAATCAGCCTTTGTATGCTCCTGGTTGGTGGCTTAGTATCTGAGAGCTCCATGGGGTCTGGGTTAGTTGAGACTACTGACTTTCCAATAGGGTCACTATCTCATTCAGCTTCTTTTTTTCCTTTCCCTTAAACCATAGGGGTCTGCAACTTCTGTCCAATGGTTGGATGTATCTGTGTCTGTTTCAGTCAGGTACTGATAGGGCCTCTTTGAGGACAACCATGCCAGGCTCTCATGAGTAGGCTTAGACATATATTCTTTGTTGGCCTAAATAGACCTTGGGTAAGGAAGAACAATTCATAGCCCTTTTATCAGACTGATTAGATCATTGTCATGTTAAATAATAAGATAGGAAATCCCCCTGTGTTTTGTAGTTTTGACCCTAAGTTTAGTTGGCTGGCAACCAGGCTTGGTGTTTGGGTTTCCTGTGTAGCATTGAGCCTTTCTCACAGTTAGTCCTTAAGCATAAAATTATGTCAGCAAGAAAAATAGCCTGAAGTATAACTTCAGGAGTTAAAAGAGCAAGGTAAGTATATTTTGGAGACTTGCCCAGAACTATGGACATTGATGGATTAGGTTTTTGTTTTAAGATTACCTATGTAGCTTTCTAATTATTAACCCGATGTCATAATTTTAAGTCAACTTTTTAATAGATTCTACAGATTTTTAACCATATCCAAAAAAACTAATATACCTTGAGGTACAGTCTTACAAAAACTGATATTCCTTAGAAAAAATTTTAGGCAGTTAAATGAAACCACTATTCTATTTTTCTATTTTTAGCTCTTCTACCTTACTCTTCTTTGCTGTCACAGAGTACAGTAGCTTTCCTAACATAGGGAAGGAACTTTCCAACTCAAGAGCCAGCTTTTCAATAGAGCAGAAAATATAAAACAATATGTCAGCATTATTCCCACCCAAAAACCTTTGAATCCCTGCTAAACTAAATCCAGTAACCCGCAAAAAAAAAAAAAAAAATGAGCTTTGGTTATTGAAATAGACATGGAAAATGTAAAAAGGATATTTAGGCCTTGCTGAGGGCAGTACACAATGCTAGAGAGGGGGTTATCCACATTACCCCATCCTGGCAGTGTGGGAATGGTGACAGAGGCTGTCCAAACTCCCATAACACATATACTTATATAAGAAAACACAAACAAGTAATGGAGATAGAAAAAATAAAACCAATACATCGAACACAGGCTAGAGAATGGTTCAGGTTACTAGTTTCATTATCCAAATTATTCATCTGTTTCAGTTGCTGTGAGTCAGAAAACATAAAGACAACTAGCTAAAAATGAGACACAGAGCAAAAAGTAACAACAGGGACAAAGAGAACAATTGGGCTTATTTAGAAGGTTTGACCAAAGAAGTCTTAGTGAATAAGAGGCCCTTTTACTTTTTTTTCGTGTGTGTGTGTGTGTGTGTGTGTGTGTGTGTGTGTGTGTTCTTTTCTTCTATCACATGGATTCTAGAAATCACTCAGAACATCGGGCTTGGTGACAAGCTCCTTTACATGATGAAACACCTGGCCAGACCCAATCTAGAATCATTGAACAATAAATCTCTGGAAGGGATGTGGAGAATCTACTGTTAAAGGCCACAATTGGTTGTAGATGCAGTAAGCATCAAGAAAGAGAAGGTGGCCTGACACCTATATCCCACATTTGACTCAAAAGGAGACCCTGCAACAAGCTTTAACAAACCCTAAAACTTGGAAAAGAGTACTGAATCTGGTATGATAAAATTATGGAGTTGCTTCCTAGCATTGGGAGTTGAAGGAAGTCAAGCTACAGAAGTTGTCTGTCTTCTGGGAAATGGGTCAAGGGTATTTGTTAGGTTGTTTTGTCTCTATATGGGTACACAGGTAGCATGTGATACTTGCCATAAGCAAGGACATGAACTCGCAGCTAATGGTGAGTATGTGGGGAGCAAAAGTGAGCATGCTGGATTTAAGCAATCTCAATCTAAAAATAGAAGCAGGATACTTTCTGGGTATGGCAAGAGTGCAAACTCAGTTTGAGAGCCATGGAGTAATTCTAACTTCATTAAATGGACTCTTCAAAGTCTCTATTTTTGGAGTAGGTGGAGGAACCAGGAGATTCCATCTGTTTTGTTTGTTTATTAACATGGTGCTGTCTTTTTTTCTTTTTTCTTTTATTAGGTATTTGCCTTATTTACATTTCAAGTGGTATCCCCTTTTCTGTTACCCCTCCAATAACCCCCATTTAATGCCCCCTCCCCCTGGTTACCCTTCCCCACATTTTCCGGAACTGGTATTCCCCTACACTGGGACATCGAGCCTTCACAGGACCAAGGGCCCCTCCTCTTATTGAAGTCTGAAAATGCCATCCTCTGCTACATATGAAGCTGGATCCATGGGTCTCTCCATATGTACTCATTGGTTGGTAGTTTAGTCCCTGGGAGCTCTGAGGGTACTTGCTGGTACATATTATTGTTCTTCCTATGGTGCTACAAACCTCTTACGCTCCTTGGGCCCTTTCTCTAGCTCCTCCATTTGGGACCCTGTGTTATTAGGTGGCTGTGAGCCATGGGTATTTTGATCTACTTTCTAAGAAGGATCAAAGTATTCACACTTTGATTTATCTTCATCTTGAGCTTCATAAGGTCTGTGACTTGTTTCTTGGGTATTCTGAGCTTTTGGGCTAATATCCACTTAACAGCGAGTGTATACCATGAGTGATCTTTGGTGATTGGGTTACCTAACTTAGGATGGTATGTTCTAGTCCAATCTATTTACCTAAGAATTTCATGAATTCATTGTTTTTAATAGCTGAGTAGTACTCCATTGTATTAATGTAGCACATTTTCTGTATCCATTCCTCTGTTGAGGGACATCTAGGTTATTTCCAGTTTGGGGCTATTATAAATAAGGCTGCTGTGAATATAGTGGAGCATGTGTCCTTGTTATATGTTGGAACATCTTTTTGGTATATGCCCATGAGTAGTATAGATTGGTCCTCTGGTAGTACTATGCCCAATATTCTGAGGAACCATCAGACCAATTTCCAGAGTGGTTTTATTGGTTTGCAATCCCACAAGCAGCAGAGGAGTGTTTCTCTTTCTCTATATGCTCTCCAATATCTGCTGTCCCCTGAGGGTTTTTTTTTTAATGACTGGTATGAGGTAGAATCTCAGGAATGTGACTGGTATGAGGTAGAATCTCAGGAATGTTTTGAATTGCATTCCCCTGATGATTAAGGATGTTAAGCATTTCTTTAGCTGTTTCTCAACCACCCAGTATACCTCAGTTGAGAATTCTTTGTTTAGATCTGCATCCCATTTTTTAATGGAGTTATTTGGTTCTCTGGAGTCTAACTTCTTGAGTTCTTTGTATATATTGGATATTAGTCCGCTATCTGATGAAGGATTGGTAAAGATCTTTTCCCAATATGTTGGTTGCCTTTTTGTCCTATTGACAGTGTCCTTTACCTTACAGAAGCTTGGCAATTTTTTGAGATCCCATTAGTCAATTATTGATCTTAGAGCATACATAAGCTATTGGTGTTCTATTCAGAAAATATTCTCCTGTGTCCATGTGCTCTAAGTTCTTCCCCACTTTCTCTTCTATTAGATTCAGAGTATCTGGTTTTATGTGGATGTCCTTGATCCACTTGGAATTTAGCTTTGTACAGGGATATAAGGATGGATCAATTTGCATTCTGGTACATGTTGACTGCTAGTTGAACAAGCACTGTTTGTTGAAATACTGTCTTTTTAACAACTGAATGGTTTTAGCTGTTTTGTCAAAGATAAAGTGTCCATAGGTGTGTGGGTTCATTTCTGGGTCTTCAATTCTATTCCATTGCCTGTCATGGTACCAATATGATGCAGTTGTTATCATGATTGCTCTGCAATATAGCGTGAGGTCAGGGCCAATGATTCTTTCAGAGGTTCTTTTCTTGTTGAGAACAGTTTTCACTATACTGGGTTTTTTCTTATTCCAGATAAATTTGGAAATTACTTTTACTAAGTCTATGAATGATTGAGTTAGAATTTTTATGTGGATTGTATTAATCTGCAGATGGCTTTAGACAATTCGGCCATTTTTACTATATTAACCCTGTCAATCAATGAGCATGGGAGATCTTTTCATCTTCTGAGATCTTCTTAAATTTCTTTCTTCAGAGACTTGAAGATATTGTCATACAGATTTTTCACTTGCTAGGTTAGAGTGACACCAAGGTATTTTATATGATTTGTGACTATCGTGAGGGGTGTCTTTTCCTAATTTCTTTTTTAGCCTCTTTAACCTTTGAGTATAGGAAGGGTACTGATTTGTTTTAGGTAATCCTATGTCCAGCCACTTTGCTAAAGTTGTTTATCAGGTTTAGTAGTTCTCTGGTGGAATTTTTGGAGTCACTTAAGTATACTGTCATGTCATCTGTCAATAGTAATATTTTGAATTCTTCCTTTCCAATTTGTATTCCTTTGACCTCCTTTTGTTGTGCTCTGGCTAGGCCTTCAAGTCCTATATGGAACAGGTAGTGAGAAAATGGACAGCCTTATCTAGTCCCTGATTTCAGTGAGATTGCTTCATGTTTCTCTCCATTTAGTGTGATGTTGGCTACTGGTTTGCTCTATATTGCTTTTACTATGTTTAGATACGGCTTTGAATTCCTGGTCTTTCCAAGACTATTGTATCATGAAGGGGTGTTAGATTTTGTAAAATGCTTTTGCAAAACCTGATGAAATTATCATGTGGTTGTTTTTTTTTTTAGTTTGTTTATACAGTGGAATACATTGATGGATTTCTGTATATTGAATATCCCTGGGATGAGGTCTACTTGATCATGGTGAATGATTGTTTTTATGTGTTCTTAGATTTGGATGAAAAGAATTTTATTAAGTATTTTTACATTGATATTCATAAGGGAAATTGGTCTGAAGTTCTCTTTCTTTCTTGGGTCTTTGTGTGGTTTAGGTATCAGGGTAATTGTGGCTTCATAGAACAAATTGAATTCTGTTTCTATTTTGTTGAATAGTTTGAAAAGTATTGGTATTAGGTCTTCTTTGAAGGGCTGATAGAATTCTGCATTAAACACATCTGATCTTGGCCTTTTTTGATTTTGAGACTATTAATAACTGCTTCTATTTCTTTAGGGGTTAAGGGTTTGTTTAGATCATTTGTCTGATCCTGACTTAACTTTGGTATCTGGCATCTATCTCTCTAGAAAATTGTCTATTTCATCTAGATTTTCCAGTTTTGTTGAGTATAGGGTTTTGTGGTAGGATCTGATGATTTTTTGAATTTCCTCAGTATCTGTTGTTATGTCTCTCTTTTCATTTCTGATTTTGTTGATTTGGATACTGTCCCTGTACCCTCTGATTAATTTGGCTAACAGTTTATTGATCTTGTTTGTTTTTTCAAAGAACCAGCTCCTGGTTTGGTAGATTCTTTGTATAGTGATTTTGTTTCTACTTGATTGTTTTCAGCCCTGAGTTTGATTATTTCCTGCTGTCTACTCCTCTTGGGTGTATTTGCATCTTTTTGTTCTTAAGCTTTGAAATGTGCTGTCAAGTTGCTAGTGTATGTTCTTTCCATTTTCTTTTTGGAGGCACTCAGAGCTATGAGTTTCCCTCTTAGCAGTGCTTTCATTCTGTTGTTGCTACTATGTATCCAACCCAGTTCCCCGGTAAAAGAAAGCTCAGCTCAGCGGTTAACAAAACAAGCTACAAGCCCAGACTGGGCAGGCCTCCCACTCTACTACTCTGTTTCAATCTATTTTATCCCATACAACTTGCAGTTTCTCTAGGCCCCGAGCTTCTCTCCCGGCCGCCTCTCCAGTTCTCTTTAACCGTTTCTCTTCATTTCTTCCCCTTTCTTCTCTTAGTTTCTTCTCTCTCCCGTTGCTCCTCCTCCTCCTGTTTTATACCCCGTAGCTCCTCCCCTAGACTCTCTGCTCCTCCCACTTTCCTCCTGCCCAATCATTGGCTCAAGCCTTTATATGAAAAGTCAAGGTGGGGAGACGGTTCACAAGGCAACTCCTCATCTGCAGCCCCTCTGAGGAGTGGAATTAACATCAAAGTACTAGCCCAGGGCTATCCACAACATTCTGTCCCATATGTTTGGGTATGTTATGGCTTCATTTTCATTAAATTCTAAAGTGTTTAATTTCATTCTTTTTTTCTTCCTTGAATAAGTTATCATTGAGTAGAATGTTGTTCAGTTTCCATTTGTATGTGAGCTTTCGGCTCTTTTTGTTTTTATTGAAGACAAGTCTTACTCCTTGGTGATCTGATAGGATGCATGGGATCATTTCAGTCTTCTTATATCATTTGAGGTCTGTTTTGTGACCCAGTATATGGTGAATTTTGGAGAAGCTACCTTGAGGTGCTGAGAAGAAGGTATATTCTTTAGTTTTAGGACAAAATGCATATAGATATCTGTTAAATGTTTGATCCATAACTTCTGTTAGTTTCACTGTGTCTGTTTAGTTTGTGTTTCCCTGATCAGTCCATTGATGAGAGTTGGGTGTTGAAGTCTCCCACTATTATTGTGTGATGTGCAATGTGTGCTTTGAGTATTAGTAAAGTTTCTTTTAAAGAATGTTTGTGCCCTTTCATTTGGAGAAGAGATGTTCAGAATTGAGATTTCATCTTGATAGATTTTTCCTTTGATGACTATGAAATGCCCTTCTTATCTGTTTTGATTATAATAGGTTGAAAGGTGATTTTATTCAATATTAGAATGGCTACTTAGGCTTGTTTCCTGGGACCATTTGCTTGGAAAATTGTTTTCCAGCCCTTTACTCTGAGGTAGTGTCTCTTTTTGCCTTAGGTGAGTTTCCTGTATGCAGCAAAATGTTGGGTCCTGCTTTTGTATCTAGTCTGTTAGTCTATGTCTTTTTATTGGGGAATTGAGTCCATTTATATTATGAGATATTAAGGAAAGTGATTGTTGCTTCCTCTTATTTTTGTTATTAGAGGTGGAGTTGTTTGTGTGGCTCTCTTATTTTTTTGGTTTGTTAAAAGAAAATTATTTTCTTGCTTTTTCTATGGTGTAGTTTCCCTCCTTTTGTTAGTGTTTTCAATTTGTTATTCTTTGAAGGACTGTATTTGTGGAAAGATATTTTGTAAATGTGTTTTTGTCTTGGAATACCTTGGTTTCTCCATCTATAATTTAGAGTTTTGCTGGTTATGGTAGCCTGTGTTAGCATTTGTGTTCCCTTAGGCCCAGGATCTTCTGGTTTTCAGTCTCTGGGGAGAAGTTTGGTGTAATTCTGACAGGTCTGCCTTTATATGTTACTTGACCTTTATCCCTTACTGCTTTGAAAATTCTTTCTTTGTTTAGTGCAATTGGTGTTTTAATTATGTGATGAGAGAAATTTCTGTTCTGGTCCAGTCTGTTTGGAATTCTGTAGGCTTCTTGTATATTCATGTGCATCTCTTTCTTTAGGTTAGGGAAGTTGTCTTCTATAATTTTTTGAAGACATTTACTTGCCCTTTGTCCCAACCTGCAGGACAATCAATAGGGTCACTGGACCACCTAGGAGAAGGCAAGAGACAAGAGACACGAGAGAGGGACAGCAAGACAATATTCTGATCAAGCCATCAAAATTTATTTTTTACACAAGGCTTTTTAAAGGGAGAGAAGGAGGTGTGGGGAGGGGTGAAAGAAGGAAAAGTCATTGTATTTGGGGAACAATCTCATGGGGCTAGCATCATTTCTCAGGATCAGTTTCTCAGAATTGTCTCTCAGAATCTCAGGGAAGCTCTGGCAAATGATGTAGGAACTTGGCACTGGAAATTGATCATGAGGAGGTAAAGTGGAAAGGATTTGCTATGGTAACCTAACCTCAGGTGAGCTTCGTTTGTTATAGCCCACTCAAGTGAACTCTGCATGTACTAACCATCTAGCTACTTTGCTAATTTTTAAGCTAGTACTTTTCCTTCTAAAAGCAGGGTAGAAGAAGCAGGCTAGAAATGGCTGAAAGGAGGGGGTTTTGAGATCTATGTGAGAATGGCTCCTGGCAGCCCTTCATGCTAAATATCTTCACTCTCATCTATACCTATAATCCTTAAGTTTGGTCTTTTCATTAATCCCTGAATTTCGTGGATATTTTGAGTTAGGAGCTTTTTACATTTTGCATTTTCTTTGACTATTATGTCAATGATTTCTATGGCATCTTCCGTACCTGTGATTCTCTTTTATCTCTTGCATTCTGTTGTTGATGCTTGCATCTACGACTCCGACTTCTTTCCTAGGTTTTCTATCTCCAGAGTTGTGTCTTTTTGTGATTTTTTTATTGTTTCTACTTCCATTTTTAGATGGATGGTTTTGTCCAATTCCTTCACCTGTTTTGTTGTATTCTCTTGTATTTCTGTAAGGGAGTTATTTATGTCCTTCTTCACTTCCTCCCCCAGCATCATGAGCTAGGATTTTAAATCCATATATGACTTTTCTGGTGTGTTGGGGTATCCAGGACTTGCTGTTGTGGGAGAATTGGGTTCGGGTGGTGCCATGTCACCTTGGTTGCTGTTGGTAATGTTCTTGCATTTTCCTTTTGCCATCTGATTATCTCTGGTGTTGGTCCTGCTGTCTCTGGCTGGAGCTTGTTTCTCCTATGGGCATGCAAGCCTGTCTCAGCTCCACTTGGAGAACAGTTCTCCCCTGGCAGGACTGGTGCACTGATGACTGTGGAGCAGCTTGTCTCCTGAGTGCAGATGGAGCCTGGAAGTAGCCTGTCCCAGCTGTTCTGCCCCTCATGTGCTCCCTGTGCTCCTGACTGCACCCACTTTACACAGTCACTAGAGAGACAATGGTCATCTCACCTCCAATGCAGGGAGTCAAAGCACTCTCTGGAGACCAGTTCTCCCCTGACAGGACAGGTGTACTGACAGCTGTGGAGCAGCCCAGCTCCTGGGTGCAGATGGAGTTTGGAAGGATATTGTCCCAGCTGTTCTGCCAATCCTGTGCCCTCTGCACTCCTGGCCATACCCACCTTGCACAGTCACCAGAGAGAAAATCAGGAGGCCCCTTTTCAATTGACTTCCTGTACTTCCCATATTCAGGAATTTAGCAAATACTTTCTAAATGTTGGGTTTCTTTTGTTCAGTTAGCCCAGGGATTTTTTATTTCTGTCTTGGCACCTGGTATCCTTGACCTAATGCTGGTCCTATCCAAACTCTTGGCTTGATACTCAGTATCACAGCAAGTACTTATGGTTTTTCAGTTGTGTCATGCAGGCTAGATATTGAAAGCCTTTTAATGGGTGTTCAGCTCTTTACTCTCTCTGATTGCTCATCGCACAGCCTCACAAGGGTCCCAAAGTGTGTGAGAGAAACAAAGAACTACTGACTCTGGTTGGACTCAAAAATACTAGAAATAACTAGATGTGACCAAGAACATCTTATTTATTGCCCTGAACAAGGAAATATTGGATACTTTTTGTCCCATACTTCTTCTGTCCCATCCTCTGTCTCCCAGATCAGGAATCCACAGAACCAGAATAAGAACAGAAACAGAATTATATGTCACTGAAAGAATTAAAGAAGTGTTTCCATAAGTTACCAGAGTAGGCATCTATGAAGAGTGCTTGCTGTTTTTTTCTTTGGTGTGGCCATTGGCTCAGGCAGTTTGATGAGGAGAGGTAAGCCTCAGTGTCCTTGGAATGTTTCCAAGGTGATCATTCCCTAAGGAACAGAAGTCCCTGAGCAAACAAAGAGAAGGGTTTAGCTTATGAATTTCTGCATTTAGGTTGGTCTCACTGGGATCTCCAAATGCTAAATCCAGATATGTGAGGTAAAAGAGCAAATTCACTATTCTTGGGTGAAAGCAGCCTTTATTTTAGAGGTACACCCAGGACTGGCCAGCCACCTGTCTTATTCTAATTTGGAGTTTGAGAAAGAAGACCCAGACTAGGTTTGTGAGATACTTCTTACAGGAAAGAACTGTAAACCTTATAGAAAACAGTTTTAAAAATAGAAAATAGCGGATACCAGCAGGCCTCCATATTGCAACCAGGACACAGCTGGAAAGGCCCAGGCTCTGTGGGACATCCGCTCACCCTCTGGCCGAGCACCGAGGCTGCGTTCTGCAACCAGCTCGCCGGCCCCTGGACCAGCGATAGCGGCTGGCCTCCATATTGCAACCAGGACACAGCTGGAAAGGCCCAGGCTCTGTGGGACATCCCCGCACCCTCTGGCCGAGCACAGAGGCTGCTTTCTGCAACTAGCTCGCCAGCCCCTGGACCAGCAATAGTAGCAGGCATCCATATTGCAACCAGGACACAGCTGGAAAGGCCCAGGAATCCCTGGATACCCCAAAACACCAGAAAAACAAGACTTGGATATAAAATCACTGGTCAGGATGCTGGTAGCTGAACACATAGAAAAATCTCATAAAGAAATAGAAGAGAAAATGGATCAAAAGTTAGAAGCCTTTACGAGGCAAATACAAAAATCACTTCAAGAAATTCAGGAGAAGATGGATCAAAGAGAAGAAGACAATAAGGAAGAAAGACAAAAGTCACTTAAAGAACTACAGAAGAACGTGGGCCAACAAGTAGAAGCTATGAAAGAGGAAGCACAAAAATCTATTAAAGAAATACATGAAAACACAATCAAGCAAGCGAAAGATCTGAGCACATCCATCCAGATACTAAAAACAGAAGTAGAAACAACTAAGAAATCACAGAGGGAGACAACATTGGAGATAGAAAAGCTTGGGAAGAAATCAGGGGCCATAGATGCAAGTATCAACAATAGAATACAAGAGATAGAAGACAGAATCTCAGACGCCGAAGATACCATAGGAACCATTGATTCAACTGTCAAAGAAAATACTAAATGCAAAAAGGTGGTAACCCAAAACATCCAGGAAATCCAAGACATTATGATAAGACCAAACCTAAGGATTATAGGTATAGACAAGAGTGAAGATTTACAAGTTAAAGGGCCAGCTAATATCTTCTATAAAATTATGGAAGAAAACTTCCCCAACCTAAAGAGAGAGATGCCCATGAATATACAAGAAGCATACAGAACCCCAAACAGACTGGACCAGAACAGAAATACATCCCGTCACATAATAATCAAAACTCCAAATGTAATAAACAAAGAAAGAATACTAAAGGCAGCAAGAGAAAAAGGCCAAGTAACATATAAAGGAAGACCTATCAGAATAACACCAAACTTCTCACCTGAGACCATGAAAGCTAGAAGATCCTGGGCAGATATCATGCAAACTCTAAGAGAACACAAACTTCAGCCAAAACTACTTTACCCAGCAAAACTCTCAATCGCCATTGATGGAGACATCAAGGTATTCCATGACAAAACCAAATTTGCAAGATATCTTTCCACAAATCCAGCCCTACAAAGGATAATAAGGGGAAAACACCAAGACAAGGACAGAAACTACACCCGGGAAGAAGCAAGATAGAAACCTCCTCTCATCAAACCCAAAAGAAGATAACCTCTCGAATATAAAAAATAAATAAGATAAATAAATATAATTTTAAAAATCTCTGGAGGTAATAATTACTATTCCTTAATATCTCTTAACATCAATGGACTCAATTCCCCAATAAAAAGACATAGATTAACAGACTGGATATGGAAACAGGACCCTACATTTTGCTGCATACAGGAAACACATCTCAGTGTTAAAGACAAACACTGCCTTAGAGTAAAAGGGTGGAAGACAATTTTACAAGTAAATGGTCTCAGGAAACAAGCTGGAGTAGCCATTCGAATATCAGATAAAATTGACTTCCAACCTAAAATCATCAAAAGAGACTCAGAAGGTCACTTCTTGCTGGCCAAAGGGAAAATCCACCAAGAAGAGCTCTCAATACTGAACATCTATGCTCCAAATGCAAGGGCAGCCTCATTTGTAAAAGAAACCTTACTAAAGATTAAAGCACACATTAAACCTAACACAATAATTGTGGGTGACTTCAACACTCCACTCTCCTCAATGGACCGATCAGGAAAGCAGAAACTAAACAGGGACACAGTGAAACTAATTGAAACTCTGGACCAGTTGGATTTAACAGATATATATAGAACATTTCATCCTAAAGCTAAAGAATATACCTTTTTCTCAGCACCGCATGGTACCTTCTCCAAAATAGAACATATAATTGGTCACAAGACAGATGTCAACAAATACAAGAAGATTGAGCTAATCCCCTGCCTCCTATCAGATCACCATGGAGGAAGAATGGTCTTCAATAGCAACAAAAACAACAGAAAGCCCACATACACATGGAAACTGAACAATACTCTACTCAATGACACCTTGTTCAAGGAAGAAATAAAAAAAGAAATCAAAGACTTTTTAGAATTCAATGAAAATGAAGGTACAACCTACCCAAATCTATGGGACACAATGAAAGCAGTGCTAAGAGGAAAACTCATAGCTCTAAGTGCATCCAAAAAGAAACTGGAGAGAGCATACACTAGAAGCTTAACGGCACACCTTAAAGCCCTGGAAGAAAAACAAGTTAATTCACCCAGGAGGAGTAGAAGACAAGCAATCATCAAACTCAGGGCTGAAATCAATCAAATAGAAACAAAGAGAACCATACAAAGAATCAGCAAGACCAGGAGCTGGTTCTTTGAGAAAATCAACAAGATAGATAAACCCTTAGCCAGACTAACCAAAGGACACAGAGACAGTATACAAATTAACAAAATTAGAAATGAAAAGGGAGACATAACAACAGAAACTGAGGAAATTCAAAAGATCATCAGATCCTACTACAAAGGTCTATACTCAAAACAACTGGAGAATCTGGAGGAAATGGACAATTTCCTAGACAGATATCAAATACCAAAATTAAATCAGCATCAAGTAGACCAGCTAAATATTCCCATAAGCCCTAAAGAAATAGAAGGGGTTATAGAAAGCCTCCCAACCAAAAAAAGTACGGGACCAGATGGTTTTAGTGCAGAATTCTACCAGACCTTCAAAGAAGACTTAATACCAATACTTTTCAAACTATTCCACAAAATAGAAACAGAAGGGACACTGCCCAACTCATTCTTCGAAGCCCCAATTATGCTAATACCTAAACCACAAATAGATCCAACAAAAAAGAGAACTACAGGCCAATTTCTCTTATGAATATAGATGCAAAAATACTAAATAAAATTCTTGCTAACCGAATCCAAGAGCACATCAAAACGATCACCCACCATGATCAAGTAGGCTTCATCCCAGGGATGCAGGGATGGTTCAATATACGGAAATCCATCAATGTAATCCACTACATAAACAAACTGAAAGAAAAAAACCACATGGTCATCTCATTAGATGCTGAAAAAGCATTCGACAAAATTCAGCATCCTTTCATGCTAAAAGTCTTGGAAAGAGCAGGAATTCAAGGCCCATACCTAAACATAGTAAAAGCAATCTACAGCAGACCAGTAGCCAACATCAAAATAAATGGAGAGAAACTTGAGGCATTCCCACTAAAATCAGGGACTAGACAAGGCTCCCCTCTCTCTCCATATCTTTTCAATATAGTACTTGAAGTTCTAGCAAGAGCAATTAGACAACATAAGGAAGTCAAAGGGATACAAATTGGAAAGGAAGAAGTTAAACTATCATTATTTGCAGACGATATGATAGTCTACCTAAGCGACCCAAAAAACTCCACCAGAGAACTTCTACAGCTGATAAACAACTTCAGCAAAGTGGCAGGTTATAAAATTAACTCAAGCAAGTCAGTGGCCTTTTGTACTCAAAGGACAAGCAGGCTGAGAAAGAAATTATTGAAATAACACCCTTCACAATAGCCACAAACAACATAAACTATCTTGGCGTAACTCTAACCAAACAAGCGAAAGCTCTGTACAACAGGAACTTCAAGTCCTTGAAGAAAGAAATCGAAGAAGACCTCAGAAGATGGAAAAATATTTCTTGCTCCTGGATTGGCAGGATCAATATAGTAAAAATGGCCATCTTGCCAAAAGCAATATACAGATTCAATGCAATTCCCATCAAAATCCCAACTCAATTCTTCATAGATCTAGAAAGAGCAATTCTCAAATTCATCTGGAGCAACAAAAAACCTAGGATAGCTAAAACTATTCTCAACAATAAAAGGACTTCTGGGGGAATCAATATCCCTGACCTTAAGCAGTACTACAGAGCAATTTTGTTAAAAACTGCATGGTATTGGTATAGCAACAGGCAAGCAGATCAATGGAACAGGATTGAAGACGGAGAAATGAACCCACAGACTTATGGTCACTTGATCTTTGATAAAGGAGCCACAACCATCCGATGGAATAAAGGTAGCCTTTTCAACAAATGGTGCTGGTTCAACTGGAGGTCAACATGCAGAAGAATGAGAATTGACCCACTCTTATCTCTTTGCACTAAGATCAACTCCAAGTGGATCAAGGACCTCCACATAAACCAGACACACTGAAACTATTAGAAAAGAAACTTGGGAAGACCCTGGAGGACTTGGGCACAGGGGAAAAGTTCCTGAACAGAACACCAATAGCTTACGCTCTAAGATCAAGAATTGACAAATGGGACCTCATAAAATTACAAAGTTACTGCAAAGCAAAGGACACTGTCAGAAGGACAAAATGGCAACCAACAAAGTGGGAAAAGATCTTCACCAACCCCACATCTGACAGAGAGCTAATATCCAATATATACAAAGAACTCAAGAAGTTAGACCCCAAAGAACCAAATAACCCTATCAAAAAATGGGGCACAGAGCTCAACAAAGAATTTTCACCAGAAGAAATTCGGATGGCCGAGAAACACCTTTAAAGATGTTCAACATCATTAGTCATCAGGGAAATGCAAATCAAAACAACCCTGAGATTCCACCTCTCACCAGTCAGAATGACTAAGATTAAAAACTCAAGAGACAACAAGTGCTGGCGAGGATGTGGAGAAAGAGGAACACTCCTCCACTGTTGGTGGGATTGCAAAATGGTAAAACAGCTCTGGAAATCAGTTTGGCGGATCCTCAGAAAATTGGGCATGACACTTCCAGAGGACCCTGGCATACCACTCCTGGGCATATACCCAGAGGATTCCCCTGCATGCAATAAAGACACATGCTCCACTATGTTCATAGCAGCCTTGTTTATAATAGCCAGAAATTGGAAGGAGCCCAAATATCCCTCAAAGGAAGAATGGATACAGAAAATGTGGTATATTTATACAATGGAATACTACTCAGCAATTAAAAATAATGAATTCATGCAATTTGTAGGTAAATGGTTAGACCTGGAAAATATCATCCTGAGTGAATTAACCCAATCACAAAAGAATGCACATGAATTGCAATCACTGATAAGTGGATATTAATGAGCCCAGAAGCCCTAAATACTCAAGACACAAATAGCAAGTCAAATGATTCCCAAGAAGAAGAAAGGAGAGGACCCTGGGCCTGTAAAGATTGCATCCAGTTTAGTAAAGAAACTGAGGGGGGAGGGGGAATGATTGGGGAATAGTTGGTGGGGAGAGGAACTATGGGAACTATGGTGGGTGGGAACTGGGAAAGAAGAAAGCCTTTGGAATGTAAACATAGAATATAGAAAATAAAAAAAAAGAAAGATAAAAAAATAGAAAATAGCTTTAAACATGTTTATAGCATGCATATATATATATATATATATATATATATATATATATATATATATGTGTGTGTGTGTGTGTGTGTGTGTGTGTGTGTGTGTACTAAGTGGTCATGAGTATAGGACAAGGTATTCTGAAAAAATATTTTGCAAGGTAAAGGGCAATCATACATTAAGAGCATGAGTCACATCATAGCATCACAAGTTCAGTCCAGATTGAAAAACATGTATTGAAGAGTATGCAAGGGTTAGGGAACAAAAACTTATTCTTAACTAGAAATAGACACCTATTATTGTACAGTACAGACACTTGATAACAATGTGTGTCTTTTTCTAGTTTCCTATTCATCATAAAGTAGGCCAAAAAAGTAATAAATTTTTTAAAAAAATTGATTATTACAGTATATATTCTCATGGTATAAAGGCATCAGAAAAAATATTTTGGTGATGGCAGTGGAGTACATATTCTTTTTTTTTTTTTTTTTTTTTTTTTTTTTTTTTTGCTTTTTAGAAGCCCTGGCTGTCCTGAAACTCACTCTGTAGACCAGGCTGGCCTCAAACTCAGAAATCTGCCTGCCTCTGCCTCCCAAGTGCTGGGATTAAAGGTGTGTGCCACCACTGCCCGGCTTACATATTCTTTGTAGGTTAAATTGTTGTTCAAATCCCATATTTTCTCCTTGATTTATCTGTCTATTACCAAATGCTAGGAATTAAAATTTCCCATCTATTATCCATATACAGTAACCTCTGCAATACTATTTTATTACTACCAATGTGAACCACATATATTTTGAGCTGTTATATTTCATGATTTGTAATAATTGTTATATAGTCTTTTAAATTGATCCATATATATTTGTCTATATTTCTATATGCTTATGTACACAAATAAATAGCTCTTCTTTGCTCCTTTACCAGAGCACAGTGTGATACAATTAGGTCAAAATCCCCCATTATTTGTTTTTAAATTGTAAGTAAGAAGTAATGAAGGAAGTTTAATACATTATTCTGAATTTTAAGTGAGATGAGCTAAAAAAGAAAACCCTCAGAATCTTAAGAAAATAAGAGATTCATATATGAGGCTCTGGAAAACAGACACTGGCTTCTCTCAACACAGGAGAAAGACATTAAGGGAAACAAGAGACAATAGATTAATTTAAAACAAAAACTATTTCTATTAACTGGCAAAATTAAGGGATAAGCCTAAAGAAAAAAGAGGGGGGAGGGGTGGGGAATAAAATATTCTCCAGAATCTGAAGTAGTATTCAATTTCAGTCTAGAAGGTAGGACAAATGTCAAAATTTCTGAAGCAAAAACATATATAGGAATGGGAAGCATGATTGAAAGAAACAAAACACTGGAGAAATTAAATTAAAACCTAATGATCATACAGAAATTTCAAATGGTTGTTATAAAGACATCCAGTAAACTAAGATAATACAAAGATTAAAATTAATTAAATCATTAAAAATATTCTCAAGATAAAAGATTAGAAACATGAATCATACAAAGGAACAAAAAATTACAATGGTTGAAATGTAAATTTTATATGGAAGAAGAATATTGACAGAATAGACCAACTAAAAGGGGTAATAATCTTCAAGATAGATCCTCTGCATGTATATTACACCTCTGGTTTAGTGTTCATATGGAATTTATGACTTTGTGAATCAGTGGGCCTCTACCTCTCTATCAGTATCTTGTACCTTTTTCTTGGTCTCTCCCCCTGTTTTGTTCTATTCTGAGTTCTTTGTTTTTATTAACATATTTTTATTACAATAGATTTTATGATTATCCTTTAGATGCCTATTTGTTTTGTACAGAGAGAATGATTGTTGATCTACATGGGAGGGGAGTTGCTTTACACTGGTCCAGTATAATTTTAACATGGGGGAAAACATTTAACATTTTGTGCAGCTACATATAGTGGTAATGAACTCCCTCAGCTTTTCTTGTTCTGAGACTTCCTTTTTGTTTATTTCTTTGTTTGTTACATTTTGAGTCAGTTTTTCTATATAGCCCTGGTTGTCCTGGAACTAGTTCTGTCCTGGAACAAGGCTGGCATCTGATTTGTCTTTCCTCTGCTTCCTGAGTTCTGGGATTAAAAGCATGTGCCACTACCACCCAGAAAAACTTCCTTGTTTTATGGCATATATTTGTTGGTTATAAACCTCTTGGTTAGTAGTATTTTCTTTCATTACTTTAAATATATTCATCCTCTTATTGCTACTATGTTTATACTATGTTAACATATCAAAACCCAATTGAGTATTCCTTATGCCTTGCACATCATTGGTCTCTGTGATTATACTTTCCAAACTCATTTTTGTGTTTGACTTCTTTTAGCCTGATTTTAGTGTTGTTCAGTATAGAGTTATTGGCCCTTATTATACATATAGTTTTCTTTTTTAACTTCTTAACCTTAAAATTAAGATCTTTCTTCAAATTTGACATATGTTCACCCATATATCTCTCAACCGGTTGCTCAATTATTTCCTCTAGTTCTATCTGTAACAAGTCTCACAATGTATTCAATTCTGTTCATTCATTATTCTCAACAGTTTAATTACCATTTCTCTACATGCACAGATTCATTATCTAGCTGTTGTTGTCAAGTCATACAAATATACTTTTCAACTCAATGATACTATATTTAACATATTTTTCTTTTGAATTTTCTAAAAAAGTATGCCTTATTGATATGCTTACATCATATAAATTCATTGTCTGGTTTATTATCCATGTTTGTAATTTTCTTTATCATTGAATATTTAAAAACTTTAAATTTTTCTGCCTGTAAGACTGATATCTTTCTCATATAATATATTCCAAGGCTTTTTTCCCCACTGAGTTGAGTAGATTTTACTATCTCTTCATTTACCTGTAATCTTGATGGATATGTTGTTGTAAAAACAACATAATATCTGTGCCATGACAGATATTTACATATTATCTGAATTATAAAACAAAGGTAAGCCCTAGGCAAGAACTTATTGGCATCATCTTGGGTTTATTCAATATATGCAATTGTTCATGTTCTATATGACATTTTAGTACTCCTTCTTATATTAGATGCTTTGAATGCCTTACATTTTTTAGTTTAAATTGCCATTTATATCATACAATCTTGTGTGTCTCTAGGCATTATTTGTTTCAGACATAAAGAGGTATGTGGTACTAAATTTTGGCTGGATATTTGTTTCCTTGCTTTTTAAGATGGGTGTCACAGAGATTATTACTTCAGGAAATCTATAGACTAATTAGATAAATTAAATACAAAGTTCCTTTGCAAATAAGACCCCTAGAGACTTTTCTCTTGTTTTATAAGTTAAATGTAATATGTAATTATGTTTAAATATAATTTTTGTAAATTTCATACATTTATCAATATAATGCTTCTATATTATATTTTGGAAAACTTGCTGTATTGACTTTGTTAAGGAAATCACAGGTGCTATGAATTCATGAATGTAGTGTTCCTATCATGTTCAGAAGATCCTGCTTTACTCTAGTCCTCTCTGATAGCTAGATCTTGAGGTCTTCCCACATCCTTTGCACTGTTCCTTGAGTCTTCAGAACATAGTATGTGACAAAGTTGCCCCCTTTGTAGGTGAGCACTCCACAGATCCAGTTGTTAATTTCTTATTTAGATACCATCTACTGGAAAAAGAACCTTCCTTCATAATGTTTGAGAGATATGCTAATCTATGGATATAGATATATACAAATAGAGGGCAGTTTGATGCATAATCCATTTAGCAAAATAGTAGTAGGCTTACTCTTTCTCCAAGAATGTTTGATTTCTTTTCTCATGTTATTTAGTTGTGGGAGAGGGGTGTGCAGAATATTAGGCTTTGTCTTCTCCAGACCAATTCCATAACCCAGTTGGCATTATTGGGGACATAGGTAAACAAAACCCTCATAGGTAAACAAAAATCTCTCATATGTAAACAAAAATCTTGTGGAATTGCCCAACATTTCATTGGGCACTTATGTGGTTCATTTCTGGAAGTTTGGGCCTTTTTTTCCTGTCTCTCAGAAGTCCTATAAGTGTTTTCAAAGAACATTTACTTCTCTTATTATTGTTTCCATAGGATTTCAAGGGACTGCAAATATGTAATCCAACATTTTCCTGATTGTCACATCATAGAAATCCTGAGCACAAGATCGTAAAATTTACATAATTTCGATATATCATTGCTAAATAGTATTCATTTCTGTTTTCATACCATAAATGTTACTCTATCTCTTATCCCTGAATGTATTCTTTTCCCTGAGGCTCATTTTCTACTCTTCTTACTTCTACAGGTACATTAGGAATACACACATATAAAAATTTGAAGCTAGGATCCACATATAAATGCAACCCAACATTTGTCTATCTAGTGTGCTGTAACCACAAAATATTTTTCTAGTTTTATGCATTGATTTGCATTACAATTTCATTTGTCTCTATTGAGGAATAAAGCTCCATTGTATATACATACCACATTTTCATTACCCATTCATTACTTGAGGATATAAATACTGATTTTATTTCCTAGCTACTGTGAATAGATTAGAAATAATCTTGGATGAGCACAAATCATTATAGTAGCATATAGAATCATTAGGTAGGTGCCCAGGAGTAGGGTAGCATAGTCAAATTATTGTTACATCAAAAAAAATTTTGAGGAAACTTCACATTAATTTCCATAGTTGCTATACTAGCTTACCATACCATCATGATTACTGAAGGGTTCTCATTTCCCTACATCTTTGCCAATATTTGTTGTCATTTGATACAATAATAAGCAATATAGCTTTAAAGATCATTTCCCAAATAGGAAATGATGTTAAACATTTGTAAGTGTTTATTGACAATTTGTACTTCTGGGAATTCTCTATTCTTATCTGTGAAACAGGTTTGGATTAAGGTTTTGTTTTTTTGCTTTTTTTATTGTTTTGCTTGGTGTTTTGGTTTTGATGATTCTGTGTATTCTATAAATTATTCTGTCAGAGAAACTGGTGGAGAAGTTTGTTTATTTTCTGTTCTGTGGGATACATTTTCACAGGACAAATTGTTTCTTTTGATTACAGAATTTTCATCTCATGAGATGCTATTTATCATTTTTAGTTCTTATTCCTTGTTCTACCTGAATCTTGTTGGATTGTTCTTGCCTGTGCCTGCATCTTGAAATATACTTTTTTCCTTTTCCACTAGGAGGTTCAAATTATCAGATTTTATTTTTATCTTTTTAAGTCACATAAAGTGGACTTTTGTGCAGCGTAAGAGATAAGTATCTAGTTTCATTCTCTCCATGTTGATATCCGGTTTTCCCAGACCATTTGTTGAAGATGCTAAGTTTCCTACACTGTTGATTGCGTATTTTGGCATCTTTATAAAAAACAGAATACCCTAGATGAATAGAATTAAATTTGGGGGCTCTGTTGTATATCATTGACCAACATGTGAGGTTTCGTCCCAAAACCATGCAATGTTTTTATTACTGTGGCTCTGTGATGCAAGTTGAAATCAGATGTGGTTAATACCCAAAGTATTTTATTTTAAGATTAGAAAATAACTGGCATTCATAAAGTAAATACATTTTTGTGTAATATTGTCTCTTAATTTTCAGGAGTATTAAAAAACATTCAGATAAAATAAGGAAATTGAGAATCTTTCATTCAATATTCATGTTGTCCATAACACATGTGATTAGAAAGCACACCTGTTTGCACAGGAAAATGTATGACATAGTGACAAGGAATCAAGGCAAAGGTAATTTGCAAAAGTCCCCAAACCTGCTGCTACATTGATCTTTGAGTTTGTCTATTTTTTACTTTTTAAATTCTTTGTTTATATTACAAATGCCTTGCCCTTTACCTGTTTCCCCCTCCACATAAGTCCCACAAGCCCTCTTCCGTCTGCCCATTCCCCAATCACCCCCTCCCATTTCTCTGTCCTGGTACTCCCCTACAATGCTGGATCAAGCCTTTCCAGGGCCAGGACCCTCTCCTTCCTTCTTCATGGGAATCATTTGATATGTTAATTGTGTCTTGAGTGTTCAGAGCTTCTGGGTTAATTAATATCCACTTATCAGTGACTGCATTCCATGTGTATTCTTTTGGGATTGGGTTACCTCACTTAGGATGATATTTTCCAGTTGCAACCATTTCCCTAAAAGTTTCATGAATTCATTGTTTTTAATTGCTGAGTAGAATTCCACTGTGTAAATATACCACACTTTATGTATCCATTCCTCCCTTGAGGGACATCTGGGTTCTTTCCAGCATCTGGCTATTACAAATAAGGATGCTATGAATATAGTGGAGCATGTGTCCTTATTGCATGTTGGGGAATCGTCTGGATATATGCCCAGGAGTGGTATAGCAGGGTTCTCCGGAACTGTCATGCCCAGTTTTCTGAGGAACTGCCAGACTGATTTCCAGAGTGGTTGTACCAGCTTGCAATCCCACCAGCATTGGAAGAGTATTACTATTTGTGCACATTCTCAACAACACCTGCTGTCTCCTGAGATTTTAATCTTAGACATTCTGACTGGTGTGAAGTAAAATCTCAGGAATGTTTTGATTTGCATTTCCCTAATGAGTAATGATGTTGAACATTTCTTATGGTGTTTCTCAGCAATTCAAAATACTTCAGGTGAAAATTCTTTGTTCATCTCTGTACCCCATTTTTTAATAGAGTTATTTGTCTCACTGGAGTCTACCTTCTTGTGTTCTTTGCATATATTAGATATTAGCCATTTGTCAGATATAGGGTTGGTGAAGATATTTGCCCAATTTGTTGGTTGCCATTTTGTCCTTTGACAGTGTCATTTGCCTTACAAAACTTTGTAATTTTATGAGGTCCCATTTGTCAATTCTTGATCTTAGAGCATGAGCTATTGGTGTTATGTTCAGGAATTTTCCCCTGATGCCCATGTTCTCAAGGGTCTTCCCCAGTTTCTTTTCTATTAGTTTCAGTGTGTCTGGTTCTATGTGGAGGTCCTTGATCCACTTGGAGTTGAGCTTAGTATAAGGAGATAAGAATGTATTGATTTGCATTCTTCTGCATGCTGACCTCCAATTGAACCAGAACCATTTGTTGAAAAGGCTATCTTTTTTTCCACAGGATGGTTTTCGCTCCTTTGTTGAAGATCAAGTGACCATAGTTGTTTGGGTTCATTTCTGCATCTTCAATCTTATTCCATTGATTTACCTGCCTGTCACTGTACCAATACCTTGCAGTTTTTAACACTATTGCTCTGTAGTATGGCTTGAAGTTTGGGATACTGATTCCCCCAGAAGTTCTTTTACTGTTGAGAATAGTATTAGCTATCCTGGGTTTTTTGTTATTTCAGATGTATTTAAAAATTGCTCTTTCTAGATCTATGAAGAACTGAGTTGGGTTTTTGATGGGGATTGCATGGAATCTGTACATTGCTTTTGGCAAAATGGCCATTTAAACTATATTAATCCTGCCAACCCATGAGCATGGAGGTTTTTTCCATTTTCTGAAGTCTTCTTCCATTTCCTTCTTCAGTGACCTGAAGTTTTTGTCATACTAATCTTTCACTTGTTTGGTTAGAGTCACACCAAGATACTTTATATTGTTTGTGGATATTGTGAAGGGTGTTATTTCCCTAATTTCTTTCTCATCCTGCTTATCCTTTGAGTATTATAGGAAGGCTACTGATTTGCTTGAGTTGATTTTTTTTTTTTAACCAGCCACTTTGCTGAAGTTTTTTATCAACTGTAAAAGTTCTCTGGTGGACTCTTTTAGGTCACTTAAGTATACTATCTTATCATCTTCAAATAGGGATAGTTGCACTTCTTCCTTTCCAATTTGTAACCCTTTGACCTCCTTATGTTGTTGAATTGCTCTAGACAGAACTTCAAGTACTATATTGAAAAGATATGGAGAGAGGGGGCAGCCTTATCTAATTCCTGATTTTAGTGGGATTGCTTCCAGCTAATCTCCATTTAGTTTGATGTTGGCTACCAGTTTGCTGTGTATTGCTTTTATTATGTTTAGGTATAGGTCTTGAATTCCTGTTCTTTCCAAAACTTTTAGCATTAAATGATGCTGAATTTTGTCAAAAGATTTTTCAGCATCTAATGAAATGAGCATGTGCTTTTTTCTTTGAGTTTGTTTATGTAGTAATTCGCATTGATGGATTTCCATATATTGAACCATCTCTGGGTCCCTGGTGTTGGTCTTGAGACCTGTGACGTCATATAGGTGACAATTAGTGAGGCCCCACAAGCTTAGGCCTGTTACCAAGGCAACGGCCACCATGTACCCAGAATTCAATGGGCCTACCTCTTTTACCTGTAATTTAAATTACCACCCACATAAAAGGGTAGCGTTTCTCCCTCTCATTCTCTTTTTCTCTTCACTCCCTGCCTTCTCTCTATCCCACTCACCTGTACCCCTATCTTAAATAAAGCCACGTGGAGTTGTCTGGTCTAGTATTATTGCAGCGGCCACATCTCCCGGCTTCTCCGCCACGGCTTGCAGCCCAGGCGGTTCCTGCCACAGGCTGCAGGTCACCAAACTGTGTGGGAAAAACCAACATTTTGGCGAGCCAATCCAGGAGACTCTGCAGAGAAACACCCGCGCAGCCTTCACCGCACCTAACCCACTGCAACCACTGTTTCCACAGCTGCCGTAGTCTCCCGTGGGCACTGCTGCTGCTGCTGCCGCCACAGGCACCGCTGCCGCTTCTACAACCGCCTTCATCTCCGCGGGTACTCCTCAGGGCGCTGCCGCCGCCACTGCAGCAAACTTCCATCACATGAGCTGCACAGTAGCATTCACCACGCGGCATAGACCAAACAGCTCCACGTTCCCGGCTATCGGATTGCACATTCTTAGGAACAGACACAGCAAATTGCTAAGGTAACATGGTTAGCTAGATAAATTTTAGCCAAAAGATAGGAATTGGCCAGCCTATCTCAGGTTAAAATTTGTTCCTAAACCCAGCTCACATAACTGGCCTCTAGCTAATACTCACTCATATTAGGACAATTAGCCCTTGGGTATCTCCCCACCCCCACTGGGAAGTGTTTAAAAACTTGCCACAGAAGTCCTGGGCCAGGCAGGCACTTTCCCTTCCATGTTCCCTTCCAGAACGTATGTGTGTACGCTCCTAGGGATCCTCGCGATGGCCATGGTCCCTAGCCTAAGCGGGCAGTGGTATTAACATATTTTCCCCAGGACGCTGGGATAATATTTAATACCTTTTTACCCACCCAATGGGCAGTAATCTGTCTTTGATGGTACCTCTAGGCACCCCACTGGGATTCCTCCTGGAGAATCTCAAGTGTCTAAAATTAGCCTCCAATTTGAGGCGATCAAAGTTAATAAACCTCTGTAATAAGGTCTGGATTCAATATAAGCTAGACAATAACTCCAAATGGCCACCTAATGGCACCCTAGACCCTATCATTTTAAGGGATCTTAATATATATTGCCAGCAATCCGGTAAATGGGATGAGGTTCTCTATGTCCAAGCTTTCATTTATCTTCATTCTAAACCATCTCTCTGTTCTGCTTGTTCTCCTTCTCAACTCCTCTTAGCCATGAAACCTACCCACCTTCCACTAGAGGATGCCACGTTCGGTTCGATCCAGCTGATGAGCCACCCCTAATCCGCCGCAGGCCTATTGGGCCTGTAAGACCCAAAACTGCAGCTTCAGCCTCTCTCTCTCTCTCTCTCTCTCTCTCTCTCTCTCTCTCTCTCAACAGGTTCCAGAGTCTACTAATCCAACCTCCCCAGACCCCTCCCCTCCCTCTCTGCCAGCTACAGGTCATTCCAAACACCCTGAACTGGCGCCAACTTTTACCCCTCCTATTACACGTTCCAAGGCCACAGCCAAGTGCTCAACCACTCCTCCGAGGACACCTGACCCAGCACCGGTCCTTCCTCTGAGGGAAGTGGCTGGAGTTAATGGTTTGGTTAGGGTACATGTTCCTTTCTCGTTGAGTGAACTCTCTCAAATAGAAAGGAGACTGGGTTCTTATACTTCCAATTCCTCTAACTTTATTAAAGAGTTTCAGTACATCACTCAATCCTATAGCTTAACTTTCCATGATGTCCATATGATTCTCACTAATAACTTACTTCCTGATGAACACAGGCGGGTCTTGGAAGAGGCAAGAGTGCATGCAGACCAAATTCACCAAACAGACAGAACATATCCAATTGGATACGAGGCAGTACCTGACCAGGATCCTCAATGGGATTACAATTCCACAGGTGGTATTTTAGCCAGATACAGGTTTATTACATGTCTTATAGCTGGTCTCAGAAAGGCAGCCTTAAAGCCAGTAAATTTTGAAAAACTCCAGGAAGTTGTCCAGGACAAACAGGAAAATCCATCTCAGTTTTTAGAACACCTTACAAAGGATTTATTACAGTACACTAATCTAGATCCCGAGAATCCAGAAGGTAAGCAACTTTTAATGACTTATTTCTTTTCCCAGAGCTATCCCGACATAAGAGCTAAACTTAAACGCTTGGAGAGGGGGCCTCTAACTCCCCAGGCAGAAGTCTTAGCGCTTGCCTTCAAGGTGTACCACGGGAGAGATGAGAAAGCCCGAAAACAAAAATACCACATGCTGGCAAAGGCTGTCCAACCAGCTCCAGCTACCACCCCGGGCTCCTGGCCTTCTAAGGCTAAAGTACCATCAGCTCCCTGCTATAGATGTGGTCAAAAGGGTCACTGGGCGAGGGATTGCCCCAACCCCCACAAGCCAAAAGGACCATGCCCTGAGTGTCATCGTGAGGGACACTGGGTGATCGATTGCCCTCGGGTCGCACAGAACAGAGGGCCATCTCACCCAGATACTCCTCCAACAGACCTCCTAGGCTTGGCTATGGATGAGTGAAGGGGCCGGAGCTCTCTTGACCCGAAAACACCCATCACCAGCAGGGAGCCCCGGGTAACTATAGTGGTATGTGGGTGGCCCTTCTCCTTCCTCCTGGACACCGGGGCCACATACTCGGTCCTGATGGAGTTTTGGGGATCCACCTCACCTTCGTGTCTTCCCATCGTCGGGATAGGAGGACAGCCTTACCTTCCTAACCAGACTCCACCACTTAGCTGCACTTTTAGAAACATACCCTTCACCTATTCCTTTTTGGTAGTGCCAACTTCTCCCGTTCCCTTATTAGGTAGGGACCTTTTAGTTAAGTTGGGGACTTCAATTTCCTTTGCTCCCCTCACTCACCTGAACCCAAGCTCGCCAGCAGTTCCCCTACTTCTCCTTCTAGCCAGTAAACCTACTAACACTAACATGTTATTTCCTTTACCAACTTCTTAGGTGGACCCCAGAGTTTGGAACGTCCAGAATCCCTCTGTCGCTAGACATCATTCTCTTGTTGTTATCCAGTTAGTGGACCCTACCAGGTACATCACCCAAGCTCAATACCCTCTCTCTTTCCAAAGCCTCAGGGGACTCAAACCTACCTCTTAAGAAAGAAACTTCTCCGCCCTACCTCTTCTCCATTCAACACCCCTATACTAGCAGTCAAAAAACCTAATGGTACCTATCGCCTGGTTCAAGATCTCAGGTGCATTAATGCTGCAGTGGTGCCTCTCCATCCTGTCGTAGCCAATCCTTACACACTTCTTTCCACTATCCCCTCAGGAACTTCTCTCATTTCTCAGTCCTAGATCTAAAAGATGCCCTTTTTCTCTATCCCTCTCGACACTCAATCACAAAATGTATTTGCTTTTACCTGGATGGATCCTGATACCCACTTTTCTACCCAACTTACCTGGACTGTTCTGCCTCAGGGATTCCGAGACAGCCCACACCTATTTGGCCAGGCTCTGGCTTCTGACTTACTCTCCCTATCTCTCCCTAGATCAAAAATTCTTCTTTATGTAGATGATGCTCTTTTGTGTAGCCCATCTTTAGAGATTAGCCAAGCAGACACCTCTACCCTTCTAAATTTCCTTTCCAGTCGAGGCTACAGGGTCTCACCTTCTAAGGTTCAACTGTCTACTCCTCAGGTTACCTATTTGGGGTTAACAATTACCCCAACCCACAAGGCTATTACCTTAGATAGAAAGAATCTAATTCAGTCTTTAACTGTTCCTTCTACAAAGGAAGAGATCTTTATCATTTGTCCCGCGCTACCGTCTCGCCAGCAAGAAAGATGCGGCACACTCAAGATCCTTCTGCAGTAAAGCTTTAATGCTCCTGAGAGGGAGAGCATAAGCCTACAGAGCGGAGACCCAGATACCCAGAAGCCCATCCCTTATATAGGCTGCAACCCCTGCCTTGGACGTGTCATCCCCTGATTGGCTGCAGCTCGGGAGAGGTGGAGACCAAGGGATGGTAAACTACCCAGCACCTGCGCACTGACTTGTTTACTTCAAGCCAGCAGGATGTTTTGGGCCGGCAGGATGTTTTGGGCCGGCAGGATGTTTTGGGCGGGCAGGATGTTTTGGGCCGGCAGGATGTTTTGGGCCAGCCATCGGCTCCCCACAATCATTCCTAGGAATGGCTAGCTTCTTACATTCCTGGGTTCCTTCCTTTTCCCTCCTTTCTCGGCCCTTATATAAGGCAGCATTAGGCCCCACCCATGAACCTCTTCTCAAACCTGTTACTAAGACCTTTCAGAGACTCCAACAGGCTCTCCTTAAGGCCCCAGCCTTACACCTCCCTGACCTGATTCGTCCCTTCTCCCTCTTTGTAACTGAAAAGGAGAGATTTGCCCTTGGAGTTTTAGGTCACCAGCTAGGACCTTCTTTTGCACCTGTAGCATACCTGTCCAAAAGACTAGATTTAACCATCCAAGGATGGGCACCTTGTATTCGTACCTTAGCAGCTGCTGAACTGCTTATTCAAGAGTCAAAGAAACTAACCTTGGTGTCTCCCATAACTGTGCTCTCTTCTCATAACCTGTCGCAGCTCCTAACTTATAAAGTCTTGCAGACTCTACCTCCCTCCAGGGTCCTTTCTCTTCAGGTAGCGATAATAGAGGATTCCACGCTCACCTTCCAATCATGTCCTCCTCTCAATATTTCTAATCTTCTTCCCTGACCTAACACTAACCACTCCCTTTCTCATTCCTGCAATGAGACTTTAGAGCAACTACTACCTCATCCTTCACACATACAGGAGGGCATATTGCCTCAAGCCATTTATACCTGGTACACACATGGAAGCTCCTTTCTATATGAAGGGACTAGAAAAGCTGGCTATGCCATAGTGAGTGTCAGACACTGAGGTGGTAGAGGCACAGGCCCACCCTGCATACACCACGAATCAGCAGGCTGAGCTAATAGCTCTCACTTGTGCCTTTCAATTGGCACAGGGACAATCCCTCAATGTCTATACAGATTCTAAATATGATTTCCATATCCTCCTGTCCCACGCTGCTATCTGGAAAGAGCGCAGGTTACTTACCAGCACAGGAGGATCGATAACTAATGCAAGCCACATTTTAGCCATGCTAAAGGCCTCCCATCTCCCCACAGCTATTGGGATTGTCCATTGCAGATCCCACCAGATGGATGACTCTATTGTCTCCAAGGGAAACAACCGAGCTGATGAGGCAGCTAGGACTGCAGCTCTTAGGGGGCTAAACTCATCTTACCTTCCCCGAGATATCCTCACACTTCAACCCACATCTTTACCTTCACCCCCTGACACTCGCCAAACTCTATCCTATCTTCACCAACTCTTTCATCCTAACAGCCGAGCGTTATCTTCTTTTGTTAAGACCCAATTATAGCCTACTCCTGAGGACTTAAGTTTCTTAAAATCTATCACTGCCTCTTGTAAAATTTGTCAGATGTCAGATTCTAACTTGAGATATCATAGCACCCCTTTCCCTACCCATCAGGCTAGTGGTTCCCTTCCTGGAACTGACTGGCAACTTGACGTTACCCACATGCCCACTGTCAAGCGTGTCAAGTACCTCTTGGTCTTGGTGGACACATTCTCGGGGTGGGTAGAAGCGTTTCCCACCACTAACAAGAGGGCTCAGACAGTTTCTGATCTCCTCCTCCAAGAGATCATCCCCCGATTTGGTGTTCCAGCCTCTCTTCAGTCAGACAATGGCCCTGAATTTACTTTCCAGATTTCCCAAATTCTTTCTAAGGCCTTAAACATCCCTTGGCATTTTCACATTCCCTACCATCCTCAATCTTCAGGTAAGGTAGAAAGAACTAATCGCTCTTTAAAAACCACCCTTGCTAAGCTTTCACAGGAACTTCACCTTGACTGGGTAAATCTCCTACCTCTGGCTCTTTTCAGACTACGAGCTCTCCCCAAGCGACCTCTTCTCATCTCAGCCTTTGAACTTATGTATGGACATCCAGTTTAACTCCTGGTCTTTCACCTAAATGCTCTCCCCTCCCAGACCACCTACTCACCCCATTGCTTTGCCACCTTCGTTCCCTCCTATGGAACTTTGCTGACCACCATCTACCGTGGCCACAGACTGTCTCCTGTCCACTTCCTGTCAACATTGGGGACCAAGTCCTCTTATCTCCTCAAGATCATCAGCCACCACCTCTCTCACCCAAATGGCAGGGTCCTTTTAAGGTGATTCTCATGACCCCCACAGCTGCTAAACTCGAAGGATTCTCTCATTGGATCCACCTGTCTTACCTTAAACCTTTCATCCCTCTACCTAAAAATGACCTTGTCCCCAATTCCAGAACATGAGACTCCACTCTGGCATCCGAGCTCGAACTCATTGGATTAGACATGGGTTTCTTGTCCTACCCCTGCTGTTCTTCGTTTCCATCCAGGGCAGTCCTTACATCTGGAGATTTGAGGTTCAAGAAACCCCCACAGATAACAAACAGTCTTTCCAAATAGGATCAGGAAACTGCTCCATATCCGGATGCCAAGAACCAGTCCAAATTGTGATCATTCCTATATCGGTTATCCCATCTAAATATTATGATCTCTATACTTGCTTTCTCTTTGACCAGACAAAAGATTATTGCAGAAGATGGCCGGACGAATATGGGGGCTGCCCATATTGGTCTTGCCAGATACATATGCTAGGATCATGGGTCAATCATTTATTCTATCAACACCACAAGACACTTTTCTTCTACATACAAGACCTGTGGGATTCCAGGTGGGAGACAGGAGTTGTTGGTAAGCTCTATTGTAAAAATCAGCCCAGCTCCCCAGTAAGTACCATCCATATTCAGAGAAACTATATCTCAATTGCCCAACCTCTAGGTATTGAAAAGGTAGGGGAGATAATCAAACACTCCTCCGAGGTCCTCGATTCTTTGACAGCACCCCTCATAAATGGCACTAACTTGTCATTTCGTCTATTGCTTCAAACCTTGACCTCAGCATACCAGCTCCTTAATGTCACCAGGCCTGGCCGCTTTAAAGATTGTTGGTTATGTGTACCCCCAGGAATTGACTCAAAACTGTCACTTATAGCTTCTCCAATGATACTGCCAAATAATCTTACCTCACCTTTTGTCAGCTGTCCTGACTCCGATGTCACCATGGCTCCATACCTTACCTCTGTCCCTCTCTTTGGCATGGCAAACTGTTTTAAGGCCTCTGGGACACATTCTGTAGGAATGTTAAGCCCCCTAGACTGTAATAAAACCATAAGCCTTGATATATCATCTCTGCCACAATGCCCTGCAATCCAAAACACATTAATTCTTTGTGGCACTCAGGTATATCATTGCCTACCTGCCAGCTGCTCTAGAGTTTCACATTAATACTCCTTTTCCCTGAACTGGGAGTAATCCAGGGAAATGAGCCTCTGCCAATACCAGTGGTAGATATGATAGCTGCTCGACATGAGAGGGCAGTTCAGATCGTGCCCCTCTTGATCACTACAGGAATAGCCATAGGCGTTGGCACTGGTGTGGCAGAAATAACAACTTCTCTGGCCCAATACAATACATTCACTTCCCACTTTAAAAGTGATCTCCAGGGAATGACTGAAACTGTGCTTACTATCCAAAAGCAGATTGATTCTTTGGCAGCCGTGGTGCTTCAGAACCGACGTGGACTGGATGTCTTCACAGCTGAAAGAGGTGGTCTTTGCCTGTTCCTTCAAGAAGAATGCAGCTTCTATGTCAACCAGTCCGGGATAGTGAAAAACAAAATCCAGGAGCTCTAGTCAGACATAAAAAACTTCAGAGATCGTGAGACCTCTAGTTCTGGGATTTTTGAAAACCCTATATGGAAATGGATTCTGCCTTTTGTAACGCCCTTTCTAGTCATCTTTCTCATGCTGTTGTTTGTGCCCTGCCTCATTAATCTTGTTTCTACATTCCTCCAATGGCAAATGCAAAAAAAATTCCAACCAAACTATTAATCAGCTTCTGTTACAGAATTACCAGCCGCTGCCCATGGAAGAGCCACTGTCCACAGAAGTACCTGATGCCAAGGGCCCTGATGGTGAAAATCAGCTATGCCCCCAAACTGACGATGTCCCTAGACAGCAGAAAGCAGTTTAAGAGACATGACGCCCTCATTCCTTTTCACCATCGCTTCCCCCTTTTCTTTTCCTTTTTTAATAACAGAAATGGAGGAATATTGGTCTGTGATGTCATATAGGCGACAATTAGTGTGGCCCCACAAGCTTAGGCCTGTTACCAAGGCAACGGCCACCATGTACCCAGAATTCAATGGGCCTACCTTTTTAACCTGTAATTTAAATTACCATCCATATAAAAGGGTAACGTTTCTCCCTCTCTTTCTCTTTTTCTCTTCATTCCCTGCCTTCTCTGTACCCCGCTCACCTCTACCCCTATCTTAAATAAAGCCACAGGGAGTTGTCTGGTCTAGTATTATTGCAGCGGCCACATGGCTCGCGGCCCAGGCGGTTCTTGCCGCCGGCTGCAGGTCACTGAACTGCATGGAAAAACCAACACCTGGGGTGAAGCTGACTTTATAATGGTAAATGATCATTTTGATGAGTTCTTGGATTTGGTTGGCAAGAATTTTATTATTTTTGCATGGATATTCATTAGTGAAATTGGTCTGAATTTCTCTATCTTTGTTGGGTCTTTGTGTGGTTTTGGTACCCTGGCTTCATAGAATGATTTGGATAGTATTCCATCTGTATCTATGTTGTGGAATAGTTTGAAGAGTATTGGTGTTAGGTCTTCTTTGAAGGTCTGATACAATTCTATACTAATAACATCTGGTCCTGTGCTTTTTTTGGTTGGAAGGTTTTAAATGACCTATTTCTTTAGGAGTTATGGGACTGTTTAGATGATCTATTTGTTCCTAACTTAATTTTAGTATTTTGTATCTGTCTAGGAAATTGTCCATTTCCTCCAGATTTTCCAGTTGTTTTGAGTATAGGTTTTTGTAGTAGGATCTGATGATTTTTTGAATTTACTCCATTTCTGTTGTTTTATCTCCCTTTTCATTTCTAATTTTGTTAATTTGGATACTGTCTCTGTGCCCTTTGGTTAGTCTGGCTAAGGGTTTAACTATCTTGTTGATTTTCTCAAAGAACCAGCTCTTGGTTTTGCTGATTTTTTTTTGTATGGTTCTCTCTGTTTCCACTTGATTGATTTTGACCCTGAGTTTGATGATATCCTGTCTTCTACTCTTAGGGGAATTAACTACTTTTTTTTCCAGGGCTTTGAGGTGTGCTGTTAAGGTGCTAGTGTATGCTCTCTCCATTTTTTTTTTTTTGGAGGCACTCAGGGTTATGGGCTTCCTCTTAGCACAGCTTTCATTCTGTCCTATAAAATTGGGTATGTTGTGCCTTCATTTTCATTAAATTCTACAAAGTTTTTCTTTCTTTATTTATTTCTTCCTTGACTAAGGTATCATTGAATATTATTCAGCTTCCATGAGAATGTGGGCTTTTTGTTGTTTTTGTTGCTATTGAAAACCACTCTTTCTCCCTAGTGATCTGATAAGAGGCATGGGATTAGTTACATTTTCTTATGTCTGTTGAGATCTGTCTTGTGACCAATTACATGTTTGATTTCCGAAAAAAGTACCGTGAGGTGCTGAGAAAAAGGATGAAATGTTTTATATATCCAATTGGTACAAAGATTCAGTTAGTTTCACTGTGTCCCTGTTTAATTTCTGTTTTCCTGATCGGTCCATTGAGGAGATTGAAGTGTTGAAGTCACCCACAATTATTGTGTTAGGTGCAATGTGTGCTTTAAGCTTTAGTAAAGTTTCTTTTATGAATGAGGCTGCCCTTGCATTTGGAGCATAGATGTTCAGAATAGAGAGTTCTTCTTGGTGGATTTTTCCTTTGACCAGTAAGAAGTGTCCTTCTGTGTCTCTTTTGATGACTTTAGGTTGAAAGTCAATTTCATCTGATATTACCATGGCTGCTCTGCCTTGTTTCCTGAGGCCATTTGCTTGTAATATTGTTTTCCATTATTTTACTCTGAGGTAGTATTTGTCTTTGACAATGAGGTGTGTTTCCTGTATGCAGGAAAATGCAAGGTCCTGTTTACATATCCAGTTTGTTAGTCTACATCTTTTTTATTGGGGAATTGAGTCCATTGATGTTAAGGGATATTAAGGATTAGTGATTATTACTTCCTGTTATTTTTCATGTTATTTTTATGTTTGAGTGGTTATCTTCTTTTGGGTTTGATGAAAGAAGGTTACTATCTTGCTTTTTCCAGGGTGTAGTTTTCCTCCTTGTATTGGCTTTTTCCACCTATTTTCCTTTGTAGGACTGGGTTTGTGGAAAGATATTGTGTAAATTTGGTTTTGTCGTGGAATATTTTGGTTTCTCCATCTATGTTGATTGAGAGTTTTGCTGGGTATAGTAGTCTTGGTTGACATTTATGTTCTCTTAGAGTCTGCATGAGATCTGACCAGGATCTTCTAGCTTTCATATTCTCTGGTGACAATCTGGTATAATTCTGATTGGTCTTCCTTTATATGTTACTTGGCCCTTTTCTCTTACTGCCTTTAATATTCTTTCTTTATTTAGTACATTTGGGGTTTTGATTATTATGTGACAGGAGGTATTTCAGTTTTGATCCAGTCTGTTTGGAGTTCTGTATGTTTCTTGTATGTTCATGTGTATCTCTCTCTTTAGGTTAGGGAAGTTTTCTTCCATAATATTGTTAAAGATATTTGCTGGCCCTTTAAGTTGTAAATCTTCACTCTCATCTATACCTATAATCCTTAGGTTTGGTATTCTCATTGTGTCCTGGATTTCTTGGATGTTTTAGGTTACAAATGTTTTGTGTTTTGCATTTTCTTTGTAGAATCAATGCTTTCTATGGTATCTTCCACATCTGAGATTCTTTCTTCTATCTCTTGTATTCTGTTGTTGATATTGGCATCTATGACCCCTGATTTCTTCCCAAGGTTGTCTCCCTCTGTGATTTCTTAGTTGTTTCTACTTCCATTTGTAGATCCTGGATGGTTTTGTTCAGTTCCTTCACTTGTTTGTTTGTGTTTTCCTATAATTCTTTATGAGATGTTTGTGTTTCCTTTTTCATGACTTCTGCCTATTGACCCAATTTCTTCTGTATTGCTTTAAGTGATTTTTGCATTTCCTCTTTATTGGCTTCTATCTGTTGACCCCTATTCTCCTGCATTTCTTTAAATGACTTTTGTGTTTCCCTTGTAAGGGCTTCTAACTTTTGATCCATTTTCTCCTGTATTTCTTTCAGTGATTTATTTATGCCCTTCTTGTGTTCCTCTAACAGCATCATGACCAGTGATTGTAAATCCAAATCTTGTTTTTCTACTGTTTTGGAGTATCCAGGACTTGCTGTTGTTGGAGAATTGTGTTCAGATGCTGCCGTATTGCCTTGATTTATATTAGTCATGCTCCTATATTTGCCTTTTGCCATCTGGTTATCTCTGGCGTTAGCTGGTCCTGTTGTCACTGTCTGGTGCTTGAACCTCCTGTAATTCTATTTCTGCTCCTCTGTATGACTGGGTTTCCCCTTCACAGATTACTGATGGGCTGCCCTACTCTTGGGTGCCATTGGAGTCCTGATGTGCTTTGCCCCAAGAAATGTTATACTTGGGGTTGTCTCTGTGTACTTGGAGCTGCCTGTTCTATCCAGCTGGGAGCAAAGACAGAGGTAGGGAGCCCCTCCAAGTGCTGATTACTCTTCAGGGCAAAGGACCCACCATAGGCTGGCACACAGAAAAACCACAGACCTGCCTAGGTCTTGGGTGCAGGCCAAAGCCTGGTAGTCTGTGTCTCAAGAGATGTTAAACTCGGGATATATCAGTACCTGGAGCTGCCTGTCCTGTCTGACTGGAAGTGAACATCTGAGTTTGTATCTTGACACTGTATTTTGGGATTAGAGGCTTGCATACTGGAGTGAACTTGATCTTTGCTTTCAATCCTTTATCTCTGTAAATATGTAAACTTTGTTGTTTAAGCCACTTAGTGTGTGATATTTGGTTTTCTCAGCCTCAACAGACTAATACAAAATTTATCAGCATCAGAATATGTAAGGTAAAAGGAGTAAAAGCTCTGTTATAGTAAAAGCTCAAATATTTTGTGCCTAAACTTGAAAGTCATTTTCTCAACACTAATGTAATGATAAAATGTTGACTATTGGTACCTGACAAGGTTTGTTTCCATGTTTTAACAATTTCTCCTTACTGTTAACAATAAGGAGATTTAACTTTTCACTTTCTTAAAATTTATTAGATTCAAGTGTTGCTGCCTAAGAGATTCTCATCTGCATCTAAAAATTCATGGGAGTTGTCAAGTATTTCAGACATCAGTTATTATCATTCAGGGTATTATTCATTGTTGCAACATTCTTATAAACCTTCAGGGCATCTTCATAACTCTCTAAAGATGTAAAATTTAGCAATTTACAATTTCAGCTACATTTTTAGAATTTCTTTCAAGAGAAGATTTTTTTCTCTACTATAATCATGCTTTAATGAAACACTAAAATTCTTACCAGCATGTTGCTGCCTTGAAGAAGCAGGGTGGGCATACATAAATGGAAATCCCTTTAGTTAGGAGCAATAAGTTTGCAACTTTTTGGTTGAGGTGAATGAAGCTGATAGAAGTGAGCAGATATACTCAAATAGAAATTACTCAAAATGCTTAACCTTAGCTATTTTTCAGGACCCACAAGGGAAGTGTAATTCACCTACTAATTATAAATATTGAACAAATTTCTTTCACATCTGAAAGTAAGCTTTCTTGATTTTAATATCTGAATCTTCATTTTTCTCATTGCTCTGGTGATTTTTTTACTTGAAAATTTACTCTCTTTAATCATATACATCAACTAACTATCAGAAATCTTTATGAAAGTTCTGCAGAGATGGGTAAGAGATTTGAAATGGTTGACCTTTCAGATGACTTAAGTTTGGGTTCCAGAATCCATGTTAGGTAGCTCAGAGCCACCAATTACTAAAGCTTCCATGTGTCTGACTTTCTTCTCTGGTCATTCAGGATACCTTAAACATATGGAATTCATATACAAACATATACATTTTTTTATGTATATAGTCATTTGATTGTGAACCGTCTGTTTCACTGCTTAATTTTAAAGTCTTCTGCATGTTAAAGGACATCTCTCCCAACAGGGCTTATCAAACCCATCTGATCAGGTAACCAAAGACATTCTGCTAATAAAGACCACCAGAAGACCTTTACTTTATCTGCATTTATTTTATGCTGAGTTTATTCTCGTGCCATGAGTTTTTGTTTCTTCAGTTTCTTCTGGGATATCTTTTTCTTCTGTGCAACCTCCTCTTCTGGATTTGGAATGATACATTAATTAAATTAAATTAAAAATAAATTTTTATAATTATTTTTCTTTTTTTGAGAATATAGACTATCATATCAGTTTCCTTTCCCTTTCTTCCCTCCAACCATTACCATGCACACCCTATCACAAACATACAGTCTTTAAAATTCATGGATGCTTTGTCTTTGGTGCATTTGTGTGTGTGCATGTATGTGTGTAAGTTAGTGTGAGTGTGTGCATTCCTAAATATATAATTACAACCAATTCAGTTTCTGTAATATTACTTGTATGTTTTCAGTGCTGACCATGTGGTACTATATAAGCAATTGGTATGTTCTAACCTGCGGAATACTATATCTCCAACAGTCAATATTATTTAGTTCCTTTCAGTTTTGGGGGTAGGATTAAAGTCTCAGGAGTTTCCACGTGCCATAGCATGTCTATTGGTGCCATCCTTGTTCAAGTCAAATTTATGTAGTCATATTGCTGAGACTGCATAGAGTTAGTTTCTCTGATACTTCCTGGAAATAATAATAATGATGATAATTTAGCTCAAAAATACATGAAACATGAAAACTTCATTTCCTATTTCCAACTCTCCCTAATCCCTCCTGAATCCTTTATAATAGCAAAAACTAATATAACATATCTAAAACCCTAAAACATAAAACTCTAACCAACCAATGAAAGATATGAAAGATAATAATTTTAAGTCTCAAAAAATTGAGGATATCAAAAAATGGGGAGATCTTTCATACTCATGGATCATGCTCATGGATCATTTTTACACAGTGAAAATGGCCATCTTACCAAAGGGAATCTAATAGATTCCATGTAGTTTCCTTCAAAATTCCAACACCAATTTTTATAGACCTTGAAAGAGCAACTCTCAACTTCACATCAAAAAACAACACACACACACACACACACACACACACACACACACCATAAGAAAGGAATGCTAAAACAATCCTGAACAATAAAAGAAATTCAGGAAGTATCCTCATTTCTGATCCCAAGCTGGACTAAATAGTAATAATAATAAAAGCTGTATGGTACTGGGATAGGAACAGATAAGTTGGCTAGTAGAATCAAATCAAATTCCCTGAAATAAACCCACACACCTATGGACACTTGATTTTTGACAAAGAAATCAAAACCATACAACAGAAAAAAGAAAGCATCTTCAACAAATGGTGAGGGTCTAACTGAATGTCTGCATGAAGAAGTATGGAAACAGATTCATATTTATCATGCTACAAAAATCTCAAGTGAAAGTGGATCAAAGTCCTCAACTTAAAACCAGATGTAATAAATCTACTATAACAGAAAGTGAGGAAAAAATTTGAACTAATTACTACAGGAGACACCTACCTGATCAGAGAACCAATAGCTTAGACTCTAAGATGAGGATTTGATGAATAAGACTTCGTAAAAATGAGAAGCTTCTGCAAGGCAAAGACACTATCAATAGAGCAAACAGGAACTTACAGTGTGGGAAAGGATCTTCTACAATACTATATCTGACAGAGGGTTAATATCCAAAATTTAGGAAGAACTTAAGATATTAGACACCAGGAGACCCACGGACCTAGATCTGCACCATCTTGGATCCCACAGTTCAACCAGGGAAGTTCCCGATCTACAGAGAGCCCTGTGGTTAGACAGAGCCCCACAGTCCGACACTATCTTGGGGAGAGCAGCTCAACCAGAAGGAGCCCTGCAGACTGACAAAGCCACCATATAGGCTTCAGAAATCCAGCTAGGGAAGATCCAGTCCTGCAGGGAATCCCATGATTAGACAGAGCCCTGAGACCCGTCACCATCTTGGAGCTGGTAGACTAATCAGGCAAATCAGGAGGAGACCACGGGAGGCCATTTAAGTGCCCATCAGCAAGCTAGGATGAAACTTGAGTCTGGCCCAGCAGAGCTGAGGAGGTAATTCAGAGCCCAGTGGTGGACACCTTCCAGTTTCTGCCTCAGAATCATGGATGCCCTCTGCGGCAGCAGGATTAAACGACTGGCTCTCAGGAGCTATAAACACCCACGAGTAATAACAAGAGCAACTAAACCCAGAAACAAATGGCAAAAGGCAAATGTAGGAATGTTACTAGCAGAAATCAAGGAAATATGACAGTATCCAAAGCCAGCAATAAGTCCTGGATACCCCAACACACCAGAAAAGCAAGATTCAGATCTAAAATCACTGGTCAGGATGCTGTTGGAGGAACACATAGATAAATCTCTTAAAGAAATACAGGAGAAAATGGATTAAAAGTTAGAAGCCCTTACAAGGCAAACACAAAAATCACTTAAAGAACTTCAGGAGAATATGGATCAAAAAATAGAAGCCAATAAGGAGGAAATAAAAAAAATCACTTAAAGAAATACAGGAGAATGTGGGTCATCAATAGAAGTTATGAAAGAGGAAACACAATAATCTCTTAAAGAATTACATGAAAACACAAACAAGCAAGTGAAAGATCTGAGCAAAACCATCCAGGATCTAAAAACAGAAGTAGAAACAACTAAGAAATCACAAAGGGAGACAACTTTGTAGATAGAAAACCTTGGGAAGAAATCAGGGAGCATAGATGCAAATATCTACAATAGAATACAAGAAATAAAAGAAAGAATCTCAGATGCCAAAGATACCATAGAAACCATTGATTCAACAGTCAAAGAAAATGCAAAATGTAAAAAGCTTGTAACCCAAAACATCCAGGAAATCCAGGACACAATGAGAAGACCAAACTTAAGGATTATAGGTATAGATGAGAGGGAAGATTTACAACTTAAAGGGCCAGCAAATATCTTCTACAAAATTATGGAAGAAAACTTTCCCAACTTAAATAGAGAAATGTCCATGCATATATAAGAAGCCTACAAAACTCCAAACAGACTGGACCAGAACAGAAACACCTCCCGTCACATAATAATCAAAACCCCAAATGTACTAAACAAAGAAAGAATATTAAAGGCATTAAGAGAAAAAGGCCAAGTAGCATATAAAGGAAGGCCTATCAGAATTACACCAGACTTCTCACCTGAGACCATGAAAGCTAGAAGATCCTGGGCATATCTCATGCAGACTCTAAGAGAAAACAAATTTCAGACAAAACTACTATGTCCCACAAAACTCTCAATCACCATAGATGGAGAAACCAAGGTGTTCCACGACAAAACCAAATTTGCATGATATCTTTGCACAAGCCCAGCCCTACAAAGGATATTAGGGGGAAAACACCAACACACAGAGGGAAACTATACCCCAGAAGAAGCAAGATAGAAACCTCTTCTCATCAAACACAAAAGAAGATAGCCACTCAAACATAAAAAAATAATTTCAAAAATGTCAGGAAGTAATAATTACTATTCCTTAATATCTCTTGACATCAATGAATTCAATTCCCCAACAAAAAGATATAGACTAACAGATTGGATGCAGAAGCAGGACCCTATATATTGCTGCATATGAGAAATACATCTCAGTGTCAAAGATAAACACTACCATAGAGTAAAAGGTTGGAAGACAATTTTACGAGCAAATGGTCTCAGGAAACAAGCAGGAGTAGCCATTCTAATATCAGATAAAATTGACATTCAACCTAAAGTCATCAAAAGAGACACGGAAGGTCACTTCTTGCTTGTCAAAGGGAAAATCCACCAAGAAGAACTCTCAATACTGAACATCTATGCTCCAAATGCAAGGACACCCTCATTCGTAAAAGAAACTTTACTAAAGCTCAAAGCACACATGGCACCTAACACAATAATTGTGGGTGACTACAGCACTCCACTCTCCTCAATGGACCGATCAGGAAACCAGAAACTAAATAGGGACACAGTCAAATTAATTGAAGCTTTGGACCAATTGGATTCAACATATATATATATATATATATATATATATATATATATATATACATATATATATATATGTATATATATACATATATATATATGTATATATATATATACATATGTGTGTGTGTGTGTGTGTGTGTATACACACACATATATATATGAGAGAGAGAGAGAAAGAGAGAGAGAGAGAGAGAAAACATTTCATCACAAAGCAAAAAACAAACAAACAAACAAACAAAAAACACCAAAGTTTCTGTAAGGCAAAGGACACTGTCAGAAGGACAAAACAGCAACCAACAAAGTGGGAAAAGATCTTCACCAACCCCACATCTGACAGAGGCCAATTTCCAATATATACAAAGAACTCAAGGAGTTAGACCCCGAAGAACCAAATAACCCTATTAAAAAATGGGGTACAGAGCTAAACAAAGAATTTTCACCTGAAGAAATTTGGATGGCTGAGAAACACCTTAAGAGATGTTCCACATCAGTAGTCATCAGGGAAATGCAAATCAAAACAACCCTGAGATTCCACCTCACACCAGTCAGAATGGCTAAGATTAAAAACTCAAGAGACAACAGGTGCTGGTGAGGATATGGAGAAAGAGGAACACTCCTACACTGGTGGTGGGATTACAAGATGGTACAACCGCTCTGGAAATCAGTATGGCAGTTCCACAGAAAATTGGGCATGACACTTCCAGAGGACTCCTGGGCATATACCCAGAGGAATCCCCTGCATGCAATAAAGACACATGCTCCACTATGTTCATAGAAGCCTGATTTATAATAGCCAGAAGTTGGAAGGAGTCCAGATGTCCCTCAAAGGAGGAATGGATACAGAAAATGTGGTATATTTATACAATGGAATACTACTCATCAATTAAAAATAATGAATTCATGCAATTTGTAGGTAAATGGTTGGATCTGGAAAATATCATCCTAAATGTGTTAACCCAATCACAAAAGAATACACATGAAATGCAATCACTGATAAGTGGATATTAATAGCCCAGAATCTCTGAATACTCAAGGCACATTTAGCAAGTCAAAAGATTCCCAAGAAGAAGGAAGGAGAGGACCCTGGTCCTGAAAATATTTGATCCAATTTTGTAGGAGAGTACCTGAACAGAAAAATGGTGTGTGTGTGGGTGATTGGGGAATAGGCAGTTAGGGGGGTGGGGAGAGGACTTAAATGACATAAGGTGATGGGGGAACTGGGTAACGGGAAAGTCTTTGCAATGTATACAAAGAATATAGAAAAAAATTAACCCCCCCAAAAGAAAATAATAAATAAAACCTTGTATTATCAAATGACAATTAAAATATAAATAATAAAGTTTTTTACCTTATATTTCAATTTTTCTTTTTTATTATTATTTACTCATTTTTTTTCTTACACTCCAGATTTTATTACCCTCTGCGTCCACCCTCTGATTCTTCCACATCCCATACTGTCTAAGCCCACTCAGTGAGTCAACATGTTTTCCAGTGCAGGAGTGAAGATTGAAAAGAAAGAGACAATTAGACAAAACTGCAGTATGGCTCCAGTCAATTCTGAGACTAAAGGGTGGGTTTAATAATTTTCAACCCCCTTTTATACCAGTTTAATTACATGCAGGGATTAAGGTCAAAAGTAGTACAAAGAGGAACAAACAAGACAACAAACACAAAATTGTCCAAGGGTGTGTAAGGATTACCAAAATACCTGAGCCTATTTCCTTGTCCAAGCCCAGGATCTTGCCTGATGCTTGTTCCTCTCATTCCACCCTAAGATAAGAATTCCTGCCTTAATCTACTTCCCTATTATGCCTCAATGTCAGATTCCTGATCGAGCCCTTGTCATTGGTCAAAGTCAAGTTCCAGTCAGGCAGCATGGCACCCAAATAATGCTCTCCACACCATACCTCTTCCCTGACCCCCTGTCTCCCTGAGGCTGTCTCCAGTCCCCTAACTCAACCACACCTCTAAACTCCCTGGGGCTTCTAGTCTCTTGAGAGTCAGGTGCATATTCTTTGATTGAATCCAGGCCTGGCATTCCTCTGCTGTATGTGTGTTCTGTGTTCAGGGCCTCATATTAGCTGGTGTATGCTGCCTGGTTGGTGTTCCAGTATGTGATAGATCTCCAGGTTAATTAAGAGTGCTGGTCTTCCTATAGGGTCACCTTCCTTCTCAGCTTCTTCCAGCTTTTCCCTAATTCAACCATAATGGTCAGCAGCTTCTGCTCATTGGTTGGGTGCAAATATCTGCATCTTAGTCTTTAATTAATTTAATTAAATTAATTAATTAAATTAATTAAAAATTAATTAATTAATTAATTAATTAATTAATTTTTTACACTTCAGATTTTATTTTCCCCTGTCTACCTTCTGACTGTTCCATATTCCATACCTCCTCACCACCTACCTATCTCAACATGGATGTCCCCAGCCCCCACCCCATCCTTACCTCTAAACTCCTGGGGCCTGCAGTCTCTAGAGGGTTAGGTGTATTATCTATGAATAAACACAGACCAGACTATCCTCTGCTGTGTGTTGGGGGTCTCGTATCAGCCGGTGTATACAGCCTGTTTGGTGGTCCAGTGTCTGAGCGATCTTGAGGGTGGGCTCAGCTTCGTTGAAACTGCTGGTCCCCCTACAGGGTCACCCTTCTGCTCAGCTTCTTTCAGCTAGTATCTAATTAAAAAACATGGGTCAGCTGCTTCTATCCATTGGTTGGGCACAAATATCTGCATCTGACTCTTTCAGCTGCTTGTTGGGTCTTTTGGAGTGCAGTCATGATATGTCCCTTTTTGTAATTCTTAATCTCTAATACTGTAACTATTAGTAAATAGCTGGTAACTTTCTTGAAATAAATAGGAATGCATAAAAAAACTTATTATTGCCATCATTTAAACATGGTCTTATCAATAGACAAAATATAAAAATTTTACAGTTATTATTTAACTTTAGGATACTATTCTTTTTTTTTTTTTTTTTTTTTTTTAGTTATTTTTATTTTCTATATTCTATGTTTACATTTCAAAGGCTTTCCCCTTTCCCAGTTCCCACCCACCATAGTTCCCATAGTTCTTCTCCCCCCCAACTATTCCCCAATCATTCCCCCTCCCCCCTCGGTTTCTTTACTAAACTGGATGCAATCTTTACATGCCCAGGGTCCTCTCCTTTCTTCTTCTTGGGAATCATTTGACTTGCTATTTGTGTCTTGAGTATTTAGTGCTTCTGGGCTCATTAATATCCACTTATCAGTGATTGCATTTCATGTGCATTCTTTTGTGATTGGGTTAGCTCACTCAGGATGATATTTTCCAGGTCTAACCATTTAACTACAAATTGCATGAATTCATTATTTTTAATTGCTGAGTAGTATTCCATTGTATAAATATACCACATTTTCTGTATCCATTCCTCCTTTGAGGGATATTTGGGCTCCTTCCAATTTCTGGCTATTATAAACAAGGCTGCTATAAACATAGTGGAGCATGTGTCTTTATTGCATGTAGGGGAATCCTCTGGGTATATGCCCAGGAGTGGTATGGCAGGGTCCTCTGGAAGTGACATGCCCAATTTTCTGAGGAACCGCCAAACTGATTTCCAGAGTGGTTTTACCATTTTGCAATCCCACCAACAGTGGAGGAGTGTTCCTCTTTCTCCACATCCTCGCCAGCACTTGTTGTCTCTTGAGTTTTTAATCTTAGCCATTCTGACTGGTGTGAGGTGGAATCTCAGGGTTGTTTTGATTTGCATTTCCCTGATGACTAATGATGTTGAACATCTCTTAAGGTGTTTCTCGGCCATCTGAATTTCTTCTGGTGAAAATTCTTTGTTTAGCTCTGTGCCCCATTTTTTGATAGGGTTATTTGTTTCTTTGCGGTCTAACTTCTTGAGTTCTTTGTATATATTGGATATTAGCCCTCTGTCGGATGTGGGGTTGGTAAAGATCTTTTCCCACTTTGTTGGTTGCCGTTTTGTCCTTCGGACAGTGTCCTTTGCTTTGCAGAAACTTTGTAATTTTATGAGGTCCCATTTGTCGATTCTTGATCTTAGTGCGTACGCTATTGGTGTTCTGTTCAGGAACTTTTCCCCTGTGCCCAAGTCCTCCAGGGTCTTCCCAAGTTTCTTTTCTAATAGTTTCAGTGTGTCTGGTTTTATGTGGAGGTCCTTGATCCACTTGGAGTTGATCTTAGAGCAAAGAGATAAGAGTGGGTCAATTCGCATTCTTCTGCATGTTGACCTCCAGTTGAACCAGCACCATTTGTTGAAAAGGCTATCTTTATTCCATCGGATGGTTGTGGCTCCTTTATCAAAGATCAAGTGACCATAAGTCTGTGGGTTAATTTCAGGGTCTTCAATCCTGTTCCATTGATCTGTTTGCCTGTTGCTATACCAATACCATGCAGTTTTTAACACAATTGCTCTGTAGTACTGCTTGAAGTCAGGGATATTGATTCCCCCAGAAGTCCTTTTATTGTTGAGAATAGTTTTAGCTATCCTGGGTTTTTTGTTGCTCCAGATGAATTTGAGAATTGCTCTTTCTAGATCTATGAAGAATTGAGTTGGGATTTTGATGGGGATTGCATTGAATCTGTATATTGCTTTTGGCAAGATGGCCATTTTTACTATATTGATCCTGCCAATCCAGGAGCAAGAAATATTTTTCCATCTTCTGAGGTCTTCTTCGATTTCTTTCTTCAGGGACTTGAAGTTCCTGTTGTACAGATCTTTCGCTTGTTTGGTTAGAGTTACGCCAAGATACTTTATGTTGTTTGTGGCTATTGTGAAGGGTGTTATTTCCCTAATTTCTTTCTCTGCCTGCTTGTCCTTTGAGTACAAGAAGGCCACTGACTTGCTTGAGTTAATTTTATAACCTGCCACTTTGCTGAAGTTGTTTATCAGCTGTAGAAGTTCTCTGGTGGAGTTTTTTGGGTCGCTTAGGTAAACTATCATATCGTCTGCAAATAATGATAGTTTCACTTCTTCCTTTCCAATTTGTATCCCTTTGACTTCCTTATGTTGTCTAATTGCTCTTGCTAGAACTTCAAGTACTATATTGAAAAGATATGGAGAGAGAGGGCAGCCTTGTCTAGTCCCTGATTTTAGTGGGAATGCTTCAAGTTTCTCTCCATTTATTTTGATGTTGGCTACTGGTTTGCTGTAGATTGCTTTTACTATGTTTAGGTATGGGCCTTGAATTCCTGCTCTTTCCAAGACTTTTAGCATGAAAGGATGCTGAATTTTGTCGAATGCTTTTTCAGCATCTAATGAGATGACCATGTGGTTTTTTTCTTTCAGTTTGTTTATGTAGCGGATTACATTGATGGATTTCCGTATATTGAACCATCCCTGCATCCCTGGGATGAAGCCTACTTGATCATGGTGGATGATCGTTTTGATGTGCTCTTGGATTCGGTTAGCAAGAATTTTATTTAGTATTTTTGCATCTATATTCATCAGAGAAATTGGCCTGAAGTTCTCTTTCTTTGTTGGATCTTTTTGTGGTTTAGGTATTAGCGTAATTGTGGCTTCGAAGAATGAGTTGGGCAGTGTCCCTTCTGTCTCTATTTTGTGGAATAGTTTGGAGAGTATTGGTGTTAAGTCTTCTTTGAAGGTCTGGTAGAATTCTGCACTAAAACCATCTGGTCCCGTACTTTTTTTGGTTGGGAGGCTTTCTATAACCCCTTCTATTTCTTTAGGGGTTATGGGACTATTTAGCTGGTCTACTTGATGCTGATTTAATTTTGGTATTTGATATCTGTCTAGGAAATCGTCCATTTCCTCCAGATTCTCCAGTTGTTTTGAGTATAGACCTGTGTAGTAGGATCTGATGATCTTTTGAATTTCCTCAGTTTCTGTTGTTATGTCTCCCTTTTCATTTCTAATTTTGTTAATTTGTATACTGTCTCTGTGTCCTTTGGTTAGTCTGGCTAAGGGTTTATCTATCTTGTTGATTTTCTCAAAGAACCAGCTCCTGGTCTTGTTGATTCTTTGTATGGTTCTCTTTGTTTCTATTTGATTGATTTCAGCCCTGAGTTTGATGATTTCTTGTCTTCTACTCCTCCTGGGTGAATTAACTTGTTTTTCTTCCAGGGCTTTAAGGTGTGCCATTAAGCTGCTAGTGTATGCTCTCTCCAGTTTCTTTTTGGATGCACTTAGAGCTATGAGTTTTCCTCTTAGCACTGCTTTCATTGTGTCCCATAGATTTGGGTAGGTTGTACCTTCATTTTCATTGAATTCTAAAAAGTCTTTGATTTCTTTTTTTATTTCTTCCTTGACCAAGGTGTCATTGAGTAGAGTATTGTTCAGTTTCCATGTGTATGTGGGCTTTCTGTTGTTTTTGTTGCTATTGAAGACCACTCTTACTCCATGGTGATCTGATACTATTCTTGTCTAGTATTTTAATTGACACTCACACACTCCACAGAAGTAAATTAGACTGAGTCTCTTTTGGAAGAGTGGCAATGTGTTTTATCTTACAGCTTTTAGTCCATCATTGAGTTGTCTTTGGCCCTCCCTTTAGCCTTTCCTTTACTCTTCTTTTTTTTATTGGATATATTCTATATTTACAATTCATTTCCCTTTTTCTGGTTCCCCACCCCCAAAGGTCCCACATGTCCTTTTCCCTCCCCCTGCTCCCTCATCCACTCCCTCCCACCTTACTGTTCTTGTACTCTCCCACAATGATGTTTTGGTCCATTCTAGCACCAGTGTCCACTCCTTTCTTCTTGTGAGACATCACTTGATATGTGATTTGTGTCTTTGGTGTTCCACGCTTCTAGACTAATATCCACTTATCAGTGACTGTATACCATGGCTATTCTTTTGAGACTGTGTCACCTCACTTAGTATGACGTTCTCCAGCTCCATCCATTTCTCTAAGAATTTCATGAATTCATTGTTTCTAATGGCTGAATAGTACTCCATTGTGTATATATACCACATTTTTTGTAACCATTCCTCCGTTGAGGGACATCTGGGTTCTTTCCAGCTTCTGGCTATTATAAATAAGGCTGATATGAACATAGTGGAGCTTGTATCCTTATTGCATGCTGGGGAATCTTCTGGGTATATTCCCAGGAGTGGTATGGCTGGGTCCTCCGGAAGTATCATGCCCAGTTTTCTGAGGAACTGCCAGACTGATTTCCAGAGTGGTTGTACCAGCTTGCAGTCCCACCAGCAGTGGAGGAGTGTTCCCCTTTCTCCACATCCTCGCCAACACCTGATGTCTTCTGAGTTTTTGATCTTAGCCATTCTGAGTGGTGTGAGGTGAAATATCATGGTTGTTTTGATTTGCATTTCTCTAATCACTAATGATGTTGAACTTTTTTAAGGTGTTTTTTAGCCATTCGAATTTCTTCAGGTGAAAAGTCTTTGTTTAGCTCTATACCCCACTTTTGGATAGGGTTATTTGGTTTTCTGGGGTCTAACATCTTGAGTTCTTTGTATACATTGGATATTAGCCCTCTGTCGGATGTGGGGTTGGTGTAGATCATTTCCCAATTTGTAGGATGCCGATTTGTCCTTTTGACAGCATCTTTTGCCTTACAGTAACTTTGTAATTTTATGACGTCCCATTTGTCTATTCTTGCTCTTAGAGCATAACCAATTGGTGTTCTGATCAGGAATTTTTCCCCTGAGCCAATGTCCTCAAGGGTCTTCCCCAGTTTCTTTTCTATTAATTTTAGTATGTCTGGTTTTATGTGGAGATCCTTGATCCACTTGGAGTTGAGTTTAGTGTAAGGAGATAAGAGTGGATCAATTCTCATTCTTCTGCATGCTGACCTCCAGTTGAGCCAGCACCATCTGTTGAAAAGGATATCTTTTTTCCACTGGATATTTTCAGCTCCTTTATCGAAGATCAATTGGCCATCTATGTGTGGGTTCAATTCTGGGTCTTTGATCCTTTTTCCACTGATCTGCCTCCCTGTCACTGTACCAATACCATGCAGTTTTTAACACTACTGCTCTGTAGTATTGCTTGAGGTCCGGGATACCGATTCCCCCAGAAATTCTTTTACTGTTGATGATAGTTTTAGCAATCCTGGTTTTTTTTTTTTTTTTTTTTGTTATTCCAGATGAATTTGAGAATTGCTCTAACTTTATAAAGAACTGAGTCGGGATTTTGATGGGGATCGTGTTGAATCTGTATATTGCTTTTGGCAAGATTGCCATTTTAACTATATTAATCCTGCCAACCCACTAGCATGGAAGATTTTTCCATTTTCTGATGTCTTCTTCAATTTTCTTCTTCAGAGACCTGAAGTTTTTGTCATATAAACCTTTCACTTTTTTGGTTAGAGTCACACCAAGATGCTTTATATTGTTTGTGGCTATTGTGAAGGGTGTCATTTCCCTAATTCCTTTCACAGCCTGCTTGTGTATAGGAAGGCTACTGATTTGCTTGAGTTGATTTTATAACCAGCCACATTGCTGAAGTTGTTTATTAGCTGTAGGGGTTGTCTGGTGGAGTTTTTTGGGTCACTCAAGTATACTATCATATCATCTGCGGAACAGTGATAGTTTGAATTCTTCCTTTCTGATTTGTATCCCTTTGACTTCAGTATGTTGTCAAATTGCTCTAGGTAGTACCTCAAGTCTATATTGAAGAGATATGGTGAGAGGGGGCAGCCTTGTCTAGTCCCTAATTTTAGTGGGATTGCTTTAAGTTTCTCTCTCTTTACCTTGACGTTGGCTAACGGTCTGCTGTAAATTGCTTTTACTATGTTTAGATATGGGCTTTGAATTCCTGTTCTTTCCAAGACTTTTAGCATGAAAGGATGCTGAATTTTGTCAAATGCTTTTTCAGCATCCAATGAGATGACCATGTGTTTTTTTTTTGAGTTTGTTTATGTAGTGGATTACATTGATGGATTTCCATATACTGAACCATCCCTGCATCCCTGGGATGAAGCCAACTTGATCATGGTGAATGATCGTTTTGATGTGTTCTTGGATTCAGTTGGCAAGTATTTTATTTAGTATTTTTGCATCAATATTCATAAGGGAGATTGGCCTGTAGTTCTCTTTCTTAGTTGGATCTTTCTGTGGTTTTCGTATCAGGGTAATTGTGGCTTCATAGAATGAGTTGGGTGGTGTTCCTTCTGTTTCTATTTTGAGGAATAGTTTGAAGAGTATTGGTATCAGGACTTCTTTGAAGGTCTGATAGAATTCTGCACTAAAACCATCTGGTCCTGTGCTTTTTTTGGTTGGAATACTTTCTATGACCCCGTCTATTTCTTTGGGGGTTATGGGTCTGTTTAGATGATCTATTTGATCCTGGTTTAATTTTGGAATTTGGTATCTATCTAGGAAATTGTCCATTTCCTCCAGGTTCTCCAGTTGTGTTGAGTATAGGCTTTTGTAGTTGGATCTGATGATTTTTTGAATTTCCTCAGTTTCTGTTGTTATATCTCCCTTTTCATTGATAATTTTGTTAATTTGAATACTGTCTCTGTGGCCTTTGGTAAGTCTGGCTAGGGGTTTATCTATCTTGTTGATTTTCTCAAAGTACAAGCTCCTGGTTTTGTTGATTCTTTGTATGGTTCTCTTTGTTTCAACATGATTGATTTCAGCCCTGAGTTTGATGATTTCCTGTCTTCTACTCCTCCTGGGTAAAATAGCTTCTTTGGTTCTGGAGCTTTCAGGTGCGCCATTAAGTTGCTAGTGTATGCTCTCTCCTGTTTCTTTTTGGAGACACTCAGAGCTATGAGTTTTCCTCTTAGCACTGCTTTCATTGTGTCCCATAGATTTGGGTATGTTGTGCCTTCATCTTCATTAAATTTTAAAATGTCTTTGATTTCTTTCTTTATTTCTTCCTTGAGTAAGGTATCATTGAGTACAATATTGTTCAGCCTCCATCTGTATGAGGATTTTCTGTTGTTTTTTTTTTTTTTTGCTATTGAAGAACACTCTTACTCCATGGTGATCCAGATAGGAGGCATGGGATTAGTTCGATCTTTTTATATTTGTTGAGGTCTTTCTTCTGACCAATTATATGGTCGATTTTGGAGAAGGTACTATGAGGCACTGAGAAAAAGGTATAGTCTTTTGCTTTAGGATGAAATGTTATATATATATATGTTAAATCCAATTGGTCCAACGTTTAAATGAGTTTCCCTGTGTCCCTGTTTAGTTTCTGTTTTCCTGATCAGTCCATTTAGGGTAGTGGAGTGTTGAGGTCCCCCACAATTATTGTGTTAGGTACAATGTGTGCTTTGAGCTTTAGTAAAGTTTCTTTTACAAATGAGGGTACTCTTGCATTTGGAGCATAGATGTTTAGAATTGTGAGTTCTTCTTGGTGGATTCTTCCTTTGACTAGCAAGAAGTGACCTTCTGTGTCTTTTTTGATGACTTTGGGTTGAAAGTCAATTTTATCTGATATTAGAATGGCTATTCCAGCTTGTTTCCTGCGACCATTTGCTTGCAAAGTTGTCTTCCAGCCTTTTACTCTAAGGTAGTGTTTGTCTTTGACTCTGAGGTGTGTTTCCTGTATGCAGCAAATGTAGGTTCCTGTTTCTGTATCCAGTCTGTTAGTCTATGTCTTTTTATTGGAGAATTGAGTCCATTGATGTTAAGAGATATTAAGGAATAATGATTATTTCTTCCTGTCATTTTTGATGTTATTTTTGTTTTTGAGTAGTTATCTTCCTTTGAGTTTGATGGAAGAAGGGTACTATCTTGCTTTTTCTTGGGTGTAGTTTCTCTCATTGTATTGGAGTTTTCCTCCTATTATCCTTTGTAGAGCTGGGTTAGTGGAAAGATATTGTGTAAATTTGGTCCTGTCATGGAATATTTTGATTACTCCATCTATGTTGATTGAGAGTTTTGCTGGGTATAGTAATCTTGGCTGACATTTGTGTTCTCTTAGGGTCGGCATGAGTTCCGCCCAGGATCTTCTAGCTTTCATGGTTTCTGGAGATAAGTCTGGTGTGATTCTGATAGGTCTTCCTTTATATGTTACTTGGCCTTTTTCTCTTACTGCCTTTAATATTCTTTCTTTTTTAGTACATTTGGGGTTTTGATTATTATGTGACGGGAGGTATTTCTGTTCTGTTCCAGTCTGTTTGGAGTTCTGTATGCTTCTGATATGTTCATGGGCATCTCTCTGTTTAGGTTGGGGAAGTTTTCTTCCATAATTTTGTTGAAGTTATTTGCTGGCCCTTTAATTTGTAGATTTTCAATATCATCTACGCCTATAATCCTTAGGTTTGGTCTTCTCATTGTGTCCTGGATTTCCTGGATATTTTGGGTTACAAGCCTTTTGTATTTTGCATTTTCTTTGACTGTAGATTCAATGGTTGCTATAGTTTCTTCAGCATCTGAGATTCTTACCTCTATCTCTTGTATTCTGTTGTTGATATTTGCATCTACGACCCCTTTCTTCCCAAGGTTTTCTAATTCCAAAGTTGCCTCCTTTTGTGATTTCTTAGTTGTTTCCTACCTCTGTGTTCAGATCTTGGATGGTTTTGCTCAGTTCCTTCATTTGTAAGGAAGAAATAAAGAAAGAAATCAAAGATTTCTTAGAATTTAATGAAAATGAAGGTACAACCTACCCAAATCTATGGGACACAATGAAAGCGGTACTAAGAGGAAAACTCATAGCCCTGAGTGTCTCCAAAAAGAAACAGGAGAGAGCATATACTAGCAACTTAATGGTGCATCTATTTTGATTTTTTATGTTTAGTTTTTTGAGTTCTTTATATATTTTAAATGTTAGCCCTCTATCATATGTGTAATTGGAAAAAAATTCCCATTCTATAAGTTGCTACTTTGTCTCAATAAAGGTGCTCTTTGCTCTACAATAGCTTTCCTGCTGCATGAGGTGCCATTTATCAATAATTCATCTTAGTCCTCCTCTAGAATATGTTGTCTATTGTTACTCCCTCCCCAGTTTCTTCTCTAATCTTGTAAATTTGCATCTTTTCTCCCTGTATTAACAGGTTAATTTCACTATATTTTTGTCAATCATACTTTGTCTTAAAGAACCACCTCTGTTTAATTGATTCTTTTTATAGTTTTATATTTGTTTCTATTTTATTGATGTCAACTTAAGTTTGATTAGATGTTTCTGGGAAGTCTATTTTCGTGTAATTTCTTATAGTTCTAGTTGTTCTGTTAAGTTACTAGTATGAGATCTCTCATATATATATATATATATATATATATATATACACACACACACACACACACAGATATATATATATATATATATATATATATATATATGTATGTATAAGCACTTTATGTTATTGTCTTGCCTCATAGAACTTCATTGTATCTCATTGATTTTGAGTATGGTTTGTCTTCATTTTCACTCAATTCCTGAAACTTTTACATTTTTCTTGGACATCCTTTTTTTCCTTTTCATGTGGTAGTGATATGTTTAATTTCCATGTGTTTGTTTGCTTTCTGTTTTTCTGTTGTGATTCTAATCCAGTTTTATTTATTCCATGATGATCAGATAGGATACAGGGTGCTATTTCAGTTTTCTTGTATCTTTTGAGAATTTATTTGTGTCTAATAATTCATCAATTTTGGAGTTGGCAAAATTTCCATGAGCCACTGAGATGAAGGTAAATCTTTTGTGTTTGAGTGAAATTCTCTGTAAACATCAGGATTTTGTTGTTGTTGTTGTTCTTGGTTAGTTAGAACATTATTTTGTTTAGTGTTTTTCAGGATGACCTGTCTATTTTTGCCATTTGGGTACTGAAAGCACTTAATATCAGTGTGTGAGTGTCAGTACATAATTAAAACTGTAGAAGTGTCTCTTTTATGAACTTTTATACCCTTGTGTTTAGTGAATAGATATTAAGAATTGTAATATCCTCTTGGTAGATTTTTTCTTTGATGAATATTTAATATCCTTCTATAACTCTTATGTTTGGTTTTGAAGTCTAATTTCTCAGATATTAAAATAGCTACACTAGCTTGTTTCTTAAGCCTATTTCCTTATAATATTTTTCTGTCATTTTAGTTTTAACTGATATTTATCCTTGATATTGTGTTCTGTTTATTAAGTATTCATATTCATTCTGTTAGTCTTTATCTTTTTATCTGGGAATGTATACCACTGATATCGAGTTATCAGCTGATCAGCGGTGGTGCATGCCTTTAATCCCAGCACTTGGGAGGCAGAGGCAGGCAGATTTCTGAGTTAGAGGCCAGCCCTGTCTACAGAGTGAGTTCCAGGACAGCCAGGGCTGCACAGAGAAACCCTGTCTTGAAAAAACCAACCAAACAACCAAACAACTAAACAAAAAAACAAAAACAACAAAAAAAGAGAGTTATCAATGAGAAAAATTTTCTACTTTTAGTGTGTGTTGTTATTGTTTTGTTTGATTTTTTAGTTTTTCTTTTGGCTATTTTTGTAGATAAAGTGTGGCTTCTTTCCCATTCTATTTCAATTTGCAGGTCGGAGATAAATTATTCTTTCTGCTTTCTTGTAGGTGATTAACTTCTCCATGTTGAAGTTTTCCTTCTAGTGGCTGTTGCAGAGCTGGATTTGTACATAAGTACTGATTACATTTGGATTTGTTTTGGAATGTTTTTTGTTTGTCCATCTATTATTGAAAGTTTTGTTGGCCATAGTATTCTGGGCTTCTGACTGTGGTAGTTGAGAGTTTGTAGGACATCTGTCCAGGCCTTTCATTTGTTTAGGTTCTTCATTGAGGAGTCAGGTGTTATTCTAAAAGTCTACCTTTATATGTCACCTGATCTTTAACCCTTGTAACTTTAAATATTACATCTTTGTTCCATATATTTATTTTTTACTTAATATGTGCTGAGGAAAATTTCTTTTCGGGTCCAGTATATGTAAGGTTCTGCATACTTGTAAATTGATAGGCATCTACTTCTTTAGTTTAGGGACATATTCTTCTATGATTTTATTAAAAATAACTTTCTGTGCCTTTGACCTAGGTTTCTTCTTCTTTTATTCTTAGGATTTGTAGATTTGGTCTTTAACATTTTCCCATATGTCCTGGATGTTTTATGCCTTTATCTTTTAGATTTACACTGTTTTTTTCCTTTTTTTTCTTTTTTTTCTTTTTTTTTATTTTATTTTCTATATTTTATGTTTACATTCCAAAGGCTTTCCCCTTTCCCAGTTCCCACCCACCATAGTTCCCATAGTTCCTCTCCCCCCCATCTGTTCCCCAATAATTCCCCCTCCCCCCTCGGTTTCTTTACTAAACTGGATGCAATCTTTACAGGCCCAGGGTCCTCTCCTTTCTTCTTCTTGGGAATCATTTGACTTGCTATTTGTGTCGAGTATTTAGGGCTTCTGGGCTCATTAATATCCACTTATCAGTGATTGCATTTCATGTGCATTCTTTTGTGATTGGGTTAATTCACTCAGGATGATATTTTCCAGGTCTAACCATTTACCTACAAATTGCATGAATTCATTATTTTTAATTGCTGAGTAGTATTCCATTGTATAAATATACCACATTTTCTGTATCCATTCCTCCTTTGAGGGATATTTGGGCTCCTTCCAATTTCTGGCGATTATAAACAAGGCTGCTATAAACATAGTGGAGCATGTGTCCTTATTGCATGCAGGGGAATCCTCTGGGTATATGCCCAGGAGTGGTATGCCAGGGTCCTCTGGAAGTGACATGCCCAATTTTCTGAGGAACCGCCACACTGATTTCCAGAGCGGTTTTACCATTTTGCAATCCCACCAACAGTGGAGGAGTGTTCCTCTTTCTCCACTGTTATTGACTGAGATATTCAATTTTATATCTTGTCTTTACTGCTTGATTTTATCTTTTCTCTATTGTATTCTGTTGCTAAGGTCTGCCTCTGAAGTTACTATTCAAGTTCCTAATTATTTAATTTTCTAATTTCAAAACCTCCTTTTAGGTTTTCTTTACTGATTCTACTTTTACTTTCAAGACCTGAATTTCTTTATTCATTTCCTTCCACTGCTTTTTCTTTCCAGATTTCTTTAGGAGATTTATTTTCTGTTCATATACCTCTGTAATATTAATAAATTCTTTTTTAAGGTCCATTTCTTTCACTTCAGCTATATAACACCTCTCAAGGCTGACAACAATAGAGTTGCTAAGCTCTAGTAGAGGCATATTGTCCTGGCTGTCACTGGTAATGTTTTATGCTAGTGTCTAGGCATTTGAGTTTGGGTTGGCTGTAACTCTAGGTGCTGATATCTAGGCTTATCTTATTGAGTAGGCTTTTCATTCCATAGTTTGTTGCCCTGTCTGTCTCTTAGGGGAATATGGTAGCCATAAGTTTTCTAGCAGGGAAATCTCTGAGGATTCTTCCAGGAATGGCCACTAGGGGTTCTGAGTCAAATATATTTCTAGGCATTGTAAACTAACCCACTTAGGAACCTAGGATGGGGAGCTAATGGGAATCACAGAAGGGAGTAAGTCAGGGTATTTACCAACATATGCTTAGTCCTAGGAATGAAAGTATAGTGTGAGGAGAGGTAACCTCAATTTATCTGCTGTAGAATGAGACTTGAGAATTGGATTTGGAAGAGAGGAGAAAGGGTAGAGATCTAGATTTAACCTACATGCCTCTCTGGTACAAACAGTCTCTTTTGCACACCTAAAAGTAAAGAGAGTAAGATAAGAAATTATTTGTCTGAATCCAATATATACATACATACATACATACATATATATATATATATATATACATACATATATACATACATATACATATATACATACACATATATATGCAAATATATGTATATGTATAATATATATACATATGTATAATATATATATATATATATATATATATATATATATATATATTTGCATAGGACCACATTGTCTTCGCAATGGATTTTTCTACTAAGAATTCAAAGATTAGTAACTACAGGATGATTCTTCAAGGAAAGTTAGGTGCCAGTTTATAGATAGATAGATAGATAGATAGATAGATAGATAGATAGATGGATAGATAGAGTGTAGTAATTGCATGTTTGTATGTGGGTGTGTGATCACATAGATACTAGTGAGCATGCTGACATTTTAATGCATATATAGACCAGAGATAATATATATCTCACTGAAGCTTGTACCCATGTGTTGGATAGATTGTCTGGTCTGTAAATTCCTGAAATCCTTCCGTTTCCTATTCCAGTACTGGTCTAGTAGATGTACACCAAAATGCTTGGCTTTTTTCCTGGATGCTAGACATTCAAATTCATGTTCTAAAATTTGTGCAGCATGTTGGCATTTTACCAACAAAGCCAACACATCAGTCCTATTTAAAAAAAGATTTATTTATTATTATATCTAAGATCATTGTAGCTGTCTTCAGACACACCAGAAGAGGGCATGAGATCTCATTATGGATAGTTATGAGCCACCATGTGCTTGCTGGGATTTGAACTCAGGACCTTCAGAAGAGCAGTCAGTGCTCTTCACTGTTGAGCCTTCTCTCCAGTCCCTCAATGCTTCAGTCTTAATTGGCTAATTTAAACTCTAACAATCACTTTCAGATATTCAAACATTTTCTACTCAATATTAAATCCATTGAAATTAGCAATTATGGTTTTTGATGTTTTTTTATTCATTTTATTTACTGTATGTGATGAGGTGAATGTGTGTGTGTGTGGGGGGGTGCCTACCTGTCTGTCTATCTGTTGTCTGTGTGTCTTTCTGCTCAGTGTGGAGCATGCCATAGATGTCAGAGGGTGTCTTCAAGTTGTACTTTCTTTTCTATAATCCTATGGTATTGGATATCAAACTCATGTAGTCAGACTTGGTACTAAGTACCATTAAGCAATGAGCTATCTCACTGGATACCTTTTGGTGCTTCATGATTTTATTTTGTTTGTTTGTTTGTTTGAATCCTTCATCTAAGCTGAAGTCATAGCACAACCCAACATTAATTTCCATAGACAGCATTTGTGTTATATTAGGAGATTTCAAGAACTTAGTTAAAAGGTTTACTTGACATCTTACTTAAATGTAATAGCATATAGAAATTGAAATAATAAACATTTGAAACAGAAGTGGGGCTTCATTAGTATTACTACAGTAAATCTGAAAGATTACCTAATGAATTAAAACCTTAGGGATCTCTTTCACTGAAATCATGTACAAATGACATATACAAAATGCCCCAAAGCTGAAAAAGCATAAGGAAGAAGGTCTAGTCCAGTTATCAAGAAAATTGTTGAGTTTCTTGCTAACATCCTTTTTATTTTTAATTTTATTTTCTATATTCTTTGTTTACATTCCAAAGGCTTTCCCTTTTCCCAGTCCCCCCCCGATACGTCCCATAAGTCCTCTCCCCCCAACTATTCCCCCAATTACCTGCTCCCACCATTTCTCTGTTCTGGATCTACAAAACTGGATCCAATCTTTTCAGGCCCAGGGTCCTCTCCTTTCTTCTTGGGAATCATTTGACTTGCTAATTGTGCCTTGAGTATTTAGGGCTTCTGGGCTCATTAATATCCACTTATCAGTGATTGCATTTCATGTATATTCTTTGGTGATTGGGTTAACTCGCTTAGGATGATATTTTCCAGATCTAACCATTTGCCTACAAATTGCATGAATTCATTATTTTTAATTGCTGAGTAGTATTCCATTGTATAAATATACCACATTTTCTGTATCCATTCCTTCTTTGAGGGACATCTGGGCTTGAAGAATTGTGTTGGAATTTTGATGTGCAATGCATTGAATTTCTAGATTGCTTTTGGTAGGATGGGCATTTTTACTATGTTAATACTACCAATCAATGAGCACGGGAAATCTGTCCATTTACTGAGGTATTTAATTTCTTTCTTGAGTGACTAGAAGTTCTTGTCATACAGATCCTTCACTTGCTTGGTTAGAGCTACCCAAATGTATTTTATATTATTTGTGACTATTTTGACAGGTGTTGCTTCCCTATTTTCTTTCTCACTGCATTTATCATTTGTATAAAGGAAGGCTACTATTTTGGGGGGTAAATTTTATATTCAGGCACTTTGCTGAAGTTGTTTTTTAGCTGTAGACTGGAAAAAGATCTTTACCATTCCTTCGTCTGATAGAGGTCTAATATCCAATATATACAAAGAACTCAAAAGTTAGACTCCAAAGAACTAAATAACCCTATTAAAAAATGGGGTACATAGCTAAACAAAGATTTCTTAACTGAGCAATGTTGAATACCTGAGAAGCAACTAAAGCAATGTTCAACATCCTTAGTCATCAGGCAATGCAAACCAAAACAACTCTGAGATTCCACCTCACACCAGTCAGAATGACTAAGATCAAAAACTCAGGTGAGAGCAGATGCTGGTGAGGATATGGAGAAAGAGGAACACTCCTCCATTGCTGGTGAAATTGCAAGCTGGTACACCCACTCTGGAAATTAGTCTGGTTGTTCCTCAGAAAATTGGACATAGTACTACCTAAGGACCCATTTATACCACTCCTGGGCACATACCTAGAAGATGCTCCAACATGTAATAAGGATACATGCTCCACTATGTTCTTAGAAGCCCCATTTATAATAGCCATAAGCTGGAAAGAACCCAGATGTCCCTCAAAAAAGGAATGAATACAGAAAATGTGGTACATTTGCACAATAGAATACTATTCAGCTATTGAAAATAATGAATGCATGAAATCCTTAGGCAAATGGATGTAACTACAAAATATCATCCTGAGTGAGATAATCAAATAACAAAAGAAGACACATGGTATGTACTCACTGATAAGTGAATATTAGCACCAAAGCTAGGAATACCCAAGATATTATTCACAGACCACATTAAGCTCAAGAAGAAGGTAGAACAATGTGTGGACACTTTGGTCCTTCTTAGAAGGGGTAATAAAATACCCATGGGAGGAGATACAGAGACAAAGTGTAGAACAGAGAATGAAGGAAAAGTCATCCAGAGACTTCTCCACATTGTGATCCATCCCATATACAGTTACCAAATCCAGACACTATTGTGGATGTCAAGAAGTGCTTGCTTAGAAGAGCCTGATATTGCTATTTCCTGAGAGGCTCTGGTGGTGCCTGACAAATACAGAGGGCAATGCTCTGTGCCAGCCATTGAACTGAGAACAGGCATGCCTAATGGAGGAGCTAGATAAAGGAGCCAAGTAGCTGAAGTTGTTTGTAGCCCCATAGGAGGAACCATATGAACCAACCAGAACCCCTAGAGCTCCCAGGGACTAAGCCACCAACCAAAGAGTACAAATGGAGGGTCTCATGTCTCCAGCTGCATATGTAGCAGAGGATGACCTTGTTGCACATCAATGAGAGGTAAAGTACTTGGTCCTGCAAAGGCTCATTACTCCAGTGTAGGGGAATGCCAAGACAGGGAATAGGGAGTAGGTAGGTTAGTGAGGAGAGGTAGAGGGGATGGGAGAGAGGGTTTTGGGAGGAGAAATGAGGAAAGGGAATATTATTTGAAATGTAAATGAAAATATCTGATAAAAAAGAAAATAATAAAAAATTCATCTGTCACCATTTTCATCCCCAAATTGATTATCTTATTGATTTGTTTGATCAATTAATTATATTCTAGGGAAATTTTAATAACTGTGAAAGACTGATACAGTTAATAGTATAATTATAATATTTAACTTCACATATTTGCTTTTAATTATTTGTGTTGTATTATTAATTATTTTTATTTACATTTCAAATGTCCCCTTTCCCAGTCCCACTCCACAAACCCCTCACCCCATCTGCTCTTACCTTTGCTTCTAACATCATTTTCCCATACCCACTCACCCACACCTACCATACACGTCTTGTATTTGCCTTCTTCAGGGCCTCATACCTCCACAGAGCCAAGGGCATTCCATCCTACTGAAGCCAGACAAGGAATTTCTCCATTATTTATGTTGCCAGGGCCATTGACCCTCCTGTGTACACTCTTGGTTGGTGGTTTAGTTCTTGGGATCTCTGATGGGTCTAGTTAGTTAATATTGTTGTTCTTCCTATGGGGATGTAATATCCTTCAGCTCCTTCTTTCCTTCTCCTAACTCTTGTATTCTTGTTCCACTGTTCAATACAATGGTTGGCTGTGAGGATCTGCATCTGTCTTAGTCAGGTGCTGTCAGAAGACAGCCATGCAAGGCTTTTGTCTGCAAGCACATCTTGGTATCAGCAATAGTGTTGGGGTATAGTGTCTGCACATTGGATGGATCCCAAGGTGGGGTGGTCTCTGGATAACATTTCCTTCAGTCTCTGTTCCAATTTTGTTCCTGCATTTCCTGTAGATAAGAACAATTCTTAATTAAAAATTTTGAGATAAGAGGTAGGTGGCCCCATCTCTCAACTGGAAGCCATGTCTGTCTAATAGAGGTGTTTTTTTCATGTTCCTTTTCTCCACACTTGAGCATTTCAACTAATGTCATCCCCATTGGGTCCTGGAAATCTCTCCCATCCCTGGTTTCTAAGACTTTCTAGTGTGCTCCCCAAGCCCTGGGTTCAACACCCCACACTGCTGCATATTTCTATTCATTCTCCTGATCCTCTGGATTTCTGTCTATCCCCATGCCTGATCCTGCCCCTCCTATTTCCTTCCATCTTTCTTTCCATACCATTCCCTCCCTCTCTTTGCTTCCCACGATTATTTTGTTGCCCCTTCTAAGAGGAATTAAAGACTTTCACTTTGGCCTTCCATTTCATTAAGCTGCAAATGGTCTGTGATTTATTTGTGGGAATACTGGGCTATTTGACTAATATCCACTTATCAGTGAGTACATACCATGTATGTTCTTTTGGGTCTGGAATACTTCACTCAGGATATTTTTGTGTTCTATCCATTTGCCTGCAAAATTCATGATGTCCTCATTTTTAATGGCTGGATAACATTCCATTGTAGAAATATACCACATTTTCTATATCCATTCTTCCAGTTCTGTTTTTTCCAGCTTCTTCCTATTATAAATGAGGCTGCTATCAACAAAGTGAATCACTTGTTCTTGTGATATAGTGGAGAATCTTTTGGGTATATGCCCAGCATTGTTATAGCTGTGTCTTCAGATAGAACTTTTTGCAATTTTCAGAGGAACTGCCAGATAGATTTTCAGAGCGTTTGTACCAGTTTGCATACCCACCAACAATGGAGGAGTTTTCCATTTTCTCACATCCTCTATGTACTGCCACTGGAGATTTTAATCTTAGCCACTCTTTTTGGTGTTAGGTGGAATCTCAGGGTTGTTTTGATTTGTATTTCCTTGATGACTAATGATGTTGAACATTTCTTTAAGTGCTTCTTGGCCATTCAAGAATCCTCTATTGAGCATAGTCTGTTTAGGTCTTTACTCCATTTTTAATTTTGTTATTTGGTTTTCTGAATTCTAGCTTCTTGAATTCTTTGTATATTTTTGATATTAGCCATCTATTTGATGTAGCGTTAATGAGTATCTCTTCACAATCTGTAGGTTGCTTTTTAAAATTTTGTTATTTTGTTTATTTACAATTCAAATGTTATCCTACTTCCCAGTTTCCCCTCCACAAGATCCCTATCACCTCCTCCTCCCGTTGCTTCTGTGAGGGTGCTCCCTACCCACCCACTGCCACCATATCTCATAAGCATCCCCCTCATCTTGAGCATTGGGCTTCCACAGGACTAAGGGCCTCTATTCCCATTGATGCCAGATAAGGCTATCCTTTGCTATATATGCATCTGGAGCCATGGGACCCTCTGTGTGTACTCTTTGGTTGGTGGTTTAGTCCCAAGGAGCTCTGGAGGGTCTGCTTGTTTGATATTGTTGTTCTTCCTATGGGGTTGCAAACCCCATACAGCTTCTTCAGTTCTTCCCCTAACTCCTTCATTGAGGTTTCATGCTCAGTCTGATGGTTTGTTGTAGGCATCAACATCTGTATTAATCAGCTCTGGCAGTGCCTCTCAGGGAGCAGGTATATAATGCTCCTGTGCTGTACACCAGTAGGATTTCCTGAAAGAGGCAGAAGCAGGAGGATGACAAGTGTGAGGTAAGCCTGTAAGTTGTTTTTTGCCATATTCACAGTATCCTTTTCCTTACAGAAGCTTTGCAGTTTAGGTTATCAATTGATGATTTTAGAGTCTGAGACACTGGTGATCTGTTCAGGAAATTTTTCCCTGTGCCAATATGTTTGAGGCTATTTCCCATTTTCTCTTCTATTAGATCAAGTATATCAGGTTTTATGTTAAGAATCTTAATCCAGTTGTACTTTAGCTTTGTGCAAGGTAATAAATATGGAGCAATTTGCATTCTTTTACATGCAGACTACTAGGTAGACCAGCACCATTTGTTGAAGATGCTTTCTTTTTTTCCACCGTATGATTGTTTTGATTCTTAGTCAAAGATCAGGTGTCCAAAGATGTGTAGGCTTATTTCTGGGCCTTCAATTCTATTCCCTTGATCAACTTGTCTTTCTGAAGGTATACCATGTAGTTATTATCACTATTGATCTATATAGTACAGCTTGAGTTCAGGGATGATGATTACTCTTGAAGTTGTTTATTTTTGCTTATTTTCTTTTTCCATATGAAATTAAGAATTTTTCTTTTAATTTCTGTGAAGAATTGTGTTGGAATTTTGATGGGGGATTGAATTGAATTTATATATTGCTTTTGGTAATATGACCATTTTTACTATATTAGTTCTACCAATCCATGGGCATGGGGGAATCTTTCCATCTTCTGAGGTCTTCTTCAATTTCTTTTCTTAAGGACCTGAAGTTCTCATCATATACATCTTTTACTTGCTTGGGTAGAGTTATAACCAGATATTTTGTATTATTTATGACCATTGAGATGTCTGTTCTTTCCTTTGCCTATTTATCATTTGTATAAAAAAGGACTAGTGATTTGCTTAATTTTATCTCCACCCACATTGTAGATGATGTTTATAAGTTCTAGGATGTCTCTGGTAGAATTTTTGGGGTCCCTTATACATACTGTCTTAGTTAAGGTTTCACTGCTGTCAACAGTCACCATGACCAATGCAAGTTTTATAAAAGACAGCATTTAATTGGGACTGGCTTACAGGCTCAGAGGTTCAGTCCATTGTCATCAAGGCAGAAACATGGCAGCATCCAGGCAGATATGGTGCAGGAGCAGCTGAGAGTTCTAGATCTTCATCTAAAGGCTGCTAGTGGAAGACTGACTTCCAGGCAGCCAGGATGAGGGTCTTAAGCCCAGACCAACAGTGGCACACCTACTCCAACAAGGCCACACCTCCTAATAGAGTCACTTCCTGGGCCAATCATATACAAAGCATTACACATCCTATCATAATATCCCCAAATTCTTTGACTTCTTCATTTTTGGATGTATATCTCCTTCATTTCATTTCATATATTTTCCTCTAGATAAAAATTCGAGTGCTATATAGAATATTGAAGAAGAGAGTGGGCAGCAAGACTAGCAGGGGGAGGTTTACCAATCTTCTATGGTTTCAGCTGGAAGCACAAATGGAAAGGGGGATGATGCTCTGGCTGAGCGGGATAGATCTCATGTCTGCTAGGCTCCATGGGAATTCCAGTGAGTAAGGGTAGTGGGATAAGGTGTCTCATGTCTGTTCCTAGTTGTGGCAGACCTCCTGGGGTACATGTAGGATATAGGGTCCCAGAGAGGTCAGACAAGATAGCAGATATGCCATGGGTTCAGGTGGAGGTGAGATTGGGGGAGAGGCCTTCATATCTTTATTTAAAATCAGATTTCTATTTGACATTTTCCAACCACCAGGGAAAACCTTATGAAGTTATGATTCACACATGTTTCTATTGGTAATGAATTATGTAAGTATTTTTGGTGTGTTTATTTGAAAAGGATATTATGACAGATTCAGGCAAGATACCTCAGTGATATGGGTATTTGAAATGAAAGCCTGTCTGTTAATGACTGGAATTCACAAAGAAAACTAACTTTCTTGGAATGTCTTCTTAGGTATACATTTTCCATTGCACACAAATCTCATCTCCTCACAGGTACATTAATAATAAGTTATATAAAATTATTAAGAGATACTTCATGTAGCCGGGCGGTGGTAGCGCACGCCTTTAATCCCAGTACTTGGGAGGCAGAAGCAGACGGATTGCTGAGTTTGAGGCCAGCCTGGTCTACAGAGTGAGTTCCAGGACAGCCAGGACTACACAGAGAGACCCTGTCTAGAAAAACCAAAACAAACAAACAAACAAACAAACCAAAAAAAAAAAAAACAAGAGATACTTCATGTATAAAACTTCTAGTTTTGAATGTCCTATTTTATTACTTTGTATTTTTCCATTCTCTTCTATCTAACATTGCTTCTGACTAGAAATACAACAAGTTTTCTCTTCCTTGGCTTGTAGAGTGCTCTTTTATCACCATTTAAAGTTTTTTAATTATGATGTTCCTTGATATAGTTTTTGGATATTTTTCATGCTTTCTGTTTCATTTACTGAGCATAATTGTAGTGGAATTATATCCAGCAACATGGCTGCTCTGATTTTATCTAAAGACCTTCCATCTGATCTGGCTGAAATGCAGATACATATTTAGTATATATCATTAATCCCAAACAATGATTTCTTATTGAGTGGTAGAAAACTTAATCAGAGAAAGATTTTACAGAATGAGTAAGAGATAGAATATGCCTATTAGGAAAAAAATCTATTTAAGAGCAGCATAGGGAGAAAGTCAGTTCAGTCAGTTCAGTTGAGTGTAGCACAACTTTATGTTGTGACACCAACCCCATCCAGAATAGCTATAGCTATTTTGTTCTATGCCTTCTTGCTGTAATATCCCTGCCAGTCTTTGACACAGAGAATTGACGTGGCCTAGAGAAAGGACACCCTGACCATATAACCTTTTCTCTATAAATGTTCTGTGTGAAGTTTGCTAGTCTTTAGAAACTCCACAAAGCTTTATGTAGGACCCATTTATCAAAGATTTATATGAACTGTTATGTTTAACACATCTTGAGTCAGAGATAACCACTGGCAGCCCTTTCTGCAGCTACTTAGGAGCTCACTAAGTTTTCTGTAGCTGACAATGAAAAATGCTACTAATAAGCCAAAAAGTTATAATTATAATACTCATTGTCTGTTTATTAATGTTCTGAAATTCCTCAGTTCACCACCCTCTCACTACCACTGCTTACTTTACATAAGGACAAATTATCTCAATTCTTAGCTGAAAATACTTACCTAGTGATAAGTATTACCTAGTAAGGCAACTGTTTCACTCCTTACCCTTTAAACTTTCGAACCATGTTTTTCTTATAAAACCTCTAACCTGAGAATGGACTAGTACTACAATTAGTCTTTAAGTCCTATTGTGGTCCTGAATGTTCAGCATTAATGTATTCATTCGATAAAAAATTCTTACTTATCTGATATCAGTGTTTGTATGGGTTGAATGGTGATTTCCAAACCCCAATATTCAGTGGCATATCATTGCAATGAGTACAATGAAGTGGAGTTGAATTTGTTAGTTCATGCAGTTCAGTACAGGTTAGCAAAGGCAGTAGAAGCCAGAGAATGAGAATGAGCCAAAATATGAGAACACATTGTTAGAGTTAGTTTGAGGCCAAACAGAACAATTCAGTGAGAAGCTGAGAGAAGCCAAATTGAATCAGTCAACTTGGAGAGTAGTTTGAGCCAGAATAACTGAGTAAATCCAGCCCATCCAGAGTTGAAAAAAAACTAGAAAGGGTGAGCTTATTCAACAGTAAGCCTCTGAGATGCCAACTACATATAGAAAATAAAGGTTAAATTTACACTTTATAGTGTATGAATTGGTTATAATTTGAATAAATTTAGAAATTTTTCAAAAACTATTTCTCCAACTATTTTTATCTCTATTTCTCTCAAGAAAAACATGTCCAAGCTTGTAATTATACCTTGAATTTCTGTCACTATTCATTGATGTTTTATTATTTTATTTTATTTTTTTGTACAAAGTTTTTCTTGTAATGTCTGCTGATAGGTGGTCCAGTTCATTAACTGTTTATTTTGTGTTTATCCCAGTGTCTATTCATTTCTTAGATGAGTTATAGTTTTCATTTCATATATTGAGCCTTTAAAATATGTTTAATATTTACAAATTTCAAAATGAAATACAATTATAATACCTATTTTAACTGATAACTTTGATGATCAGTTCTGTGGCAGCTCTGATTTCTTTTCAATTACTATGTTCTTATTATATTTTTGAGTCATAATTTCCTGTTCCTAAACATTATCAATAATCCTTGATTAAATAGCATACATTATGATTTGTTTGGGTAGAGAATGGATGCATTTAAATTCCTAAATATAATCTTGAACTTTTCCCTATAATAGGGATAAATTACTTTGATAGTTTGCCAGACTAGATGAGGGTACTATTTATTCAATAATTAATATTTTTTCTTATGTTTCAATATGTATCTGAATATTCTACTAATATTCTACATATTACAAATGTCTTGAATCAGAATAATCAGAATAAGTGTTAATAACTATTTTATCATTTGCTTGCATTGTTCTCTTTTCAATTTTATCTGGTGTCTTCATATCATATGATCAATTAATACTCAAAAGTGGACCATCTGGAGATGTATAGGCAAAACAGATGAAGTAGAAAAGAAGCAAAAGGAGCAGGTCAGCCAGACCTAGCCAGCTTACCAGGTGCTCAGACCCTGCCGGCAGAACCAGGTACCAGAGACAGCCCGAGTTTAAGACCTCCGGGGACTCAGGTCTGGGGCAGGAACTGCGCACAGACTAGCGGTTTGGAGTACAGCGGCCGTGCCTGCGCTCTGCACTCGCAGGCCAGACACCGAACCCCCTGCAGTCAGCGCCATCTTGCCTGCAGCTTCCCATCCAGCCAGTAGCAGGGAAGCCAGACCTAGCCAGCTTGCCAGGTGCTCAGACCCTGCCAGCAGAACCAGGATAAGCAACAATTCTTGTTTATTAAGAAGAGTGAGGACCAGCGATAGCGGCAGGCCTCCATATTGCAACCAGGACACAGCTGGAAAGGTGCAGGTAGAGACTCCGTCTGGGGCTAGAGCAGGGAGAGCTGCTAAGCTCTCGCCCACAGGCGGGACCAGGCGCCTAGGCTCTGCAGCACATCCCTGCGAGCTTAGGCCGTGCACCGAGGCAGCCAGAACCACCCAGCTCCCCAGGACCCCGGACCAGCGATAGCAGCAGGCCTCCATATTGCAACCAGGACACAGCCGGAAAGGTGCAGGTAGAGACTCCTTCTGGGGCTAGAGCAGGGAGAGCTGCTAAGCTCTCACCCACAGGCGGGCCCAGGCGCCTAGGCTCTGCAGCACGTCCCTGCTAGCTTAGGCCCTGCACTGGGGCAGCCGGAACCACCCAGCTCCCCAGGACCCCGGACCAGCGATAGAAGCAGGCCTCCATATTGCAACCAGAACACAGCAAGAAAGGCACAGGTAGACAGATTCCATCAGGGGCTACCACGTGGGGGGATCTGCTAGGATCTCCCTACTAGGCAGGCCCAGCAGCGCCTGCCGAGGCTCTGCTGCACTCCCCCACACTTCCTGGAGACCTCAGGCCGTACACAAAGTCAGCGGGTGGCAGCCAGCTCGTGATCCCTTTGAGCAGCAATCACGTATAACCACCAGTAGAGAAACAACAGGTAAGCCCAGCCTCACAGGAGATTCAAACACCAGCCAGTGACAACAAGGTCAACTAACACCAGAAATAACCAGATGGCAAAAGGTAAACGAAGGAATGTCACTAACAGAAATCAAGGCAACATGACAGCATCTGAACCCAGTTCGCCAACAACAGGAAGCCCTGGATACCCCAAAACACCAGAAAAACAAGACTTGGATATAAAATCACTGGTCAGGATGCTGGTAGCTGAACACATAGAAAAATCTTGTAAAGAAATAGAAGAGAAAATGGATCAAAAGTTAGAAGCCTTTACAAGGCAAATACAAAAATCACTTCAAGAAATGCAGGAGAAGATGGATCAAAAAGAAGAAGACAATAAGGAGGAAAGACAAAAATCACTTAAAGAAATAGAGAAGAACATGGGCCAACAAGTAGAAGCTATGAAAGAGGAAACACAAAAATCTATTAAAGAAATACATGAAAACACAATCAAGCAAGCGAAAGATCTGAGCACATCCATCCAGGTACTAAAAACAGAAGTAGAAACAACTAAGAAATCGCAGAGGGAGACAACATTGGAGATAGAAAACCTTGGGAAGAAATCAGGAGCCAAAGATGCAAATATCAACAATAGAATACAAGAGATAGAAGACAGAATATCAGAAGCCGAAGATACCATAGGAACCATTGATTCAACAGTCAAAGAAAATACTAAATGCAAAAAGGCTGTAACCCAAAACATCCAGGAAATCCAGGACACAATGAGAAGACCAAACCTAAGGATTATAGGTATAGACGAGAATGAAGATGTACAAGTTAAAGGGCCAGCAAATATCTTCTACAAAATTATGGAAGAAAACTTCCCCAACCTAAAGAGAGAGATGCCCATGAATATACAAGAAGCATACAGAACCCCAAACAGACTGGATCAGAACAGAAATACATCCCGTCACATAATAATCAAAACTCCAAATGTAATAAACAAAGAAAGAATACTAAAGGCAGCAAGAGAAAAAGGCCAAGTAACATATAAAGGAAGACCTATCAGAATAACACCAGACTTCTCACCTGAGACCATGAAAGCTAGAAGATCCTGGGCAGATATCATGCAAACTCTAAGAGAACACAAACTTCAGCCAAAACTACTTTACCCAGCAAAGCTCTCAATCGCCATAGATGGAGACATCAAGGTATTCCATGACAAAACCAAATTTGCACGATATCTTTCCACAAATCCAGCCCTACAAAGGATAATAGGGGGAAAACACCAAGACAAGGACGGAAACTACACCCGGGAAGAAGCAAGATAGAAACCTCCTCTCATCAAACCCAAAAGAAGGTAACCTCTAGAATAGAAAAAAAAATAAAATAAATAAATATAATTTCAAAAATGTCTGGAGGAAATAATTACTATTCCTTAATATCTCTTAACATCAATGGACTCAATTCCCCAATAAAAAGACATAGATTAACAGACTGGATACAGAAACAGGACCCTACATTTTGCTGCATACAGGAAACACATCTCAGTGTCAAAGACAAACACTGCCTTAGAGTAAAAGGCTGGAAGACAATTTTACAAGCAAATGGTCTCAGGAAACAAGCTGGAGTAGCCATTCGAATATCAGATAAAATTGACTTCCAACCTAAAATCATCAAAAGAGACTCGGAAGGTCACTTCTTGCTGGCCAAAGGGAAAATCCACCAAGAAGAGCTCTCAATACTGAACATCTATGCTCCAAATGCAAAGGCAGCCTCATTCATAAAAGAAACCTTACTAAAGCTTAAAGCACACATTACACCTAACACAATAATTGTGGGTGACTTCAACACTCCACTCTCCTCAATGGACCGATCAGGAAAACAGAAAATAAACAGGGACACAGTGAAACTAATTGAAACTCTGGACTAATTGGATTTAACAGATATATATAGAACATTTCATCCTAAAGCTAAAGAATATACCTTTTTCTCAGCTCCACATGGTACCTTCTCCAAAACAGACCATATAATTGGTCACAAGACAGATGTCAACAAATACAAGAAGATCGAGCTAATCCCATGCCTCCTATCAGATCACCATGGAGTAAGAGTGGTCTTCAATAGCAACAAAAACAACAGAAAGCCCACATACACATGGAAACTGAACAATACTCTACTCAATGACACCTTGTTCAAGGAAGAAATAAAAAAAGAAATCAAAGACTTTTTAGAATTCAATGAAAATGAAGGTACAACCTACCCAAATCTATGGGACACAATGAAAGCAGTGTTAAGAGGAAAACTCATAGCTCTAAGTGCATCCAAAAAGAAACTGGAGAGAGCATATACTAGCAGCTTAATGGCACACCTTAAAGCCCTGGAACAAAAACAAGTTAATTCACCCAGGAGGAGTAGAAGACAAGAAATCATCAAACTCAGGGCTGAAATCAATCAAATAGAAACAAAGCGAACCATACAAAGAATCAACAAGACCAGGAGCTGGTTCTTTGAGAAAATCAACAAGATAGATAAACCCTTAGCCAGAATAACCAAAGGACACACAGACAGTATACAAATTAACAAAATTAGAAATGAAAAGGGAGACATAACAACAGAAACTGAGGAAATTCAAAAGATCATCAGATCCTACTACAAAGGTCTATACTCAAAACAACTGGAGAATCTGGAGGAAATGGACAATTTCCTAGACAGATATCAAATACCAAAATTAAATCAGCATCAAGTAGATCAGCTAAATAGTCCCATAACCCCTAAAGAAATAGAAGGGGTTATAGAAAACCTCCCAACCAAAAAAAGTACGGGACCAGATGGTTTTAGTGCAGAATTCTACCAGACCTTCAAAGAAGACTTAACACCAATACTTTTCAAACTATTCCACAAAATAGAGACAGAAGGGACACTGCCCAACTCATTCTTCGAAGCCACAATTACACTAATACCTAAACCACAAAAAGATCCAACAAAGAAAAAGAACTACAGGCCAATTTCTCTTATGAATATAGATGCAAAAATACTAAATAAAATTCTTGCTAACCGAATCCAAGAGCACATCAAAACGTTCATCCACCATGATCAAGTAGGCTTCATCCCAGGGATGCAGGGATGGTTCAATATACGGAAATCCATCAATGTAATCCACTACATAAACAAACTACAAGAAAAAAACCACATGGTCATCTCATTAGATGCTGAAAAAGCATTCGACAAAATTCAGCATCCTTTCATGCTAAAAGTCTTGGAAAGAGCAGGAATTCAAGGCCCATACCTAAACATAGTAAAAGCAATCTACAGCAAACCAGTAGCCAACATCAAAATAAATGGAGAGAAATTTGAAGCAATCCCACTAAAATCAGGGACTAGACAAGGCTGCCCTCTCTCTCCATATCTTTTCAATATAGTACTTGAAGTTCTAGCAAGAGCAATTAGACAACATAAGGAAGTCAAAGGGATACAAATTGGAAAGGAAGAAGTGAAACTATCATTATTTGCAGATGATATGATAGTTTACCTAAGTGACCCAAAAAACTCCACCAGAGAAATTCTACAGCTGATAAACAACTTCAGCAAAGTGGCTGGTTATAAAATTAACTCAAGCAAGTCAGTGGCCTTCTTGTACTCAAAGGACAAGCAGGCAGAGAAAGAAATTAGGGAAATAACACCCTTCACAATAGCCACAAACAACATAAAGTATCTTGGCGTAACTCTAACCAAACAAGCGAAAGATCTGTACAACAGGAACTTCAAGTCCTTGAAGAAAGAAATCGAAGAAGACCTCAGAAGATGGAAAAATATTTCTTGCTCCTGGATTGGCAGGATCAATATAGTAAAAATGGCCATCTTGCCAAAAGCAATATACAGATTCAATGCGATCCCCATCAAAATCCCAACTCAATTCTTCATAGATCTAGAAAGAGCAATTCTCAAATTCATCTGGAGCAACAAAAAACTCAGGATAGCTAAAACTATTCTCAACAATAAAAGGACTTCTGGGGGAATCAATATCCCTGACCTCAAGCAGTACTACAGAGCAATTGTGTTAAAAACTGCATGGTATTGGTATAGCAACAGGCAAGCAGATCAATGGAACAGGATTGAAGACCCAGAAATTAACCCACAGACTTATGGTCACTTGATCTTTGATAAAGGAGCCACAACCATCCGGTGGAATAAAGATAGCCTTTTCAACAAATGGTGCTGGTTCAACTGGAAGTCAACATGCAGAAGAATGCGAATTGACCCACTCTTATCTCTTTGCACTAAGATCAACTCCAAGTGGATCAAGGACCTCCACATAAAACCAGACACACTGAAACTATTAGAAAAGAAACTTGGGAAGACCCTGGAGGACTTGGGCACAGGGGAAAAGTTCCTGAACAGAACACCAATAACTTATGCTCTAAGATCAAGAATCGACAAATGGGATCTCATAAAATTACAAAGTTTCTGCAAAGCAAAGGACACTGTCAGAAGGACAAAAAGGCAACCAACAAAGTGGGAAAATATCTTCACCAACTCCACATCCGACAGAGGGCTAATATCCAATATATACAAAGAACTCAAGAAGTTAGACCCCAAAGAACCAAATAACCCTATCAAAAAATGGGGCACAGAGCTAAACAAAGAATTTTCACCAGAAGAAATTCAGATGGCAGAGAAACACCTTAAAAGATGTTCAACATCATTAGTCATCAGGGAAATGCAAATCAAAACAACCCTGAGATTCCACCTCACACCAGTCAGAATGGCTAAGATTAAAACTCAAGAGACAACAAGTGCTGGCGAGGATGTGGAGAAAGAGGAACACTCCTCCACTGTTGGTGGGATTGCAAAATGATAAAACCGCTCTGGAAATCAGTTTGGTGGTTCCTCAGAAAATTGGGCATGTCACTTCCAGAGGACCCTGGCATACCACTTCTGGGCATATACCCAGAGGATTCCCCTGCATGCAATAAGGACACATGCTCGACTATGTTCATAGCAGCCTTGTTTATAATAGCCAGAAATTGGAAGGAGCCCAAATATCCCTCAAAGGAGGAATGGATACAGAAAATGTGGTATATTTATACAATGGAATACTACTCAGCAATTAAAAATAATGAATTCATGCAATTTGTAGGTAAATGGTTAGACCTGGAAAATATCATCCTGAGTGAATTAACCCAATCAGAAAAGAATGCACATGAACTGCAATCACTGATAAGTGGATATTAAGGAGCCCAGAAGCCCTAAATACTCAAGACACAAATAGCAAGTCAAATGATTCCCAAGAAGAAGAAAGGAGAGGACCCTGGGCCTGTAAAGATTGCATCCAGTTTAGTAAAGAAACCGAGGGCGGAGGGGGAATGATTGGGGAACAGTTGGGGGGGGAGAGGAACTATGGGAACTATGGTGTGTGGGAACTGGGAAAGGGGAAAGCCTTAGGAATGTAAACATAGAATATAGAAAATAAAAAAAAATAAAAAAAATAAGGGAAATTCAGAGGAAAAATTTAAAAAAAAATCAGAAGAATTTCCAGTGGATTTATATGTGCAGAGCTAAAATCAGTATCACATGATTCATAAACAACCTAAAGTTTGAAACTGCCAGAAGACTTTTCTATTAGCTGTGTTTGTGTTTGTGTGTGTACTCTCACTCAGTTTCCATTATCCCATTATGTCTTGTTCAACAGAGTGATAAACTAAATAATAATTAAGAGAGGAGACACAAGACTATGTAGCTGGTAATAATTATTTTGATGTATGTGTGTGTGAACATGCAAATAAAGACTGATTTACTGAAAAAAAAAACAAACCCCCCCCCAAAAAAAAAAACAAAAAAAAAAGAAAAGAAAAGAAGCAAAAGAAGTCTGAAATGCAATTCCTCTCACCATTGCTAAAGGGAAGACAATGCAGAAGCATACGAAAGACTTTGGATAATTTCTAGCCCAAAGAACTTAACCATTATTAATAGATAGCAAAGAAAGCAGAAACACACTCCTCCAACTAATAGGAAATGTGGTTTTCAGAATCTTTAATGAGTTTGAAAGCAGATCGTTTATTCATGACTTGAGAAGTGAAATAAACAAGCTGCTAAGTTTGCAATTGTTAACAACAATAGAAAACAAGTACCTTAAAGGGACTATTTTGTATTATGGGACTCACACAGTTATGTTTTTATCAAGGTTGACATGATTATTAACAGTCTTATTTTTATTCCTTTCATTGTAGCTGTAAAGGGACAATACTTAATGCTAGTTTACTCTGAAACTGCTTATGTAAACAGAGATAACAACTTGAGATCCTTGTTAATTCTGGGAAACTTGCCATGACACCAGAACACCAAGGCTTAGCAAATGGCACCAAGCAAAGTCCTCTTGATGTCAGTTATTTTTACATTTATTTTACACACACACACACACATACGCGCACACACACACACACACACACACACACATATGCACATATACACACATCATGCACTTATGCACACACAAAGATCCATGCTCAGATGTTTTTTGTATAATGTGTGTCTATGTTTAGTAAACTACTACCTTCAGTTTTCTGAACATCAAATTAATGCTTTGATAATATTACATAACATTCCATTCTCTGTATCTTTTGATTAATTAAAACCATAATGGTAAATTTTCCAGTGTAAACTATCTTTTATGACATAAATAGTATTTCTCAGTGGTAAGTGTGGTATGAATATAGAACCCATAGGAAATTTGGTGTTATAAAATTGAATAATCTGAATATCAAAACCTTAAAATTATTTATTCCTATTTTTTAAAATTATTTTTTTACATGCAGTTAAAATAAGTTATCTCATTTGTAACAAATATAATCACACAATTTGAAGAAATCATTTTTTTTATTTTAAGCTGTTGATCCATTATTTGTTTGACTTCTTTAATAAATGAGAAAAGCATGGTTGGAATCAAAACAGAAAAACCATTAAACTTTGCTGCTCGAATAACTATTTCATTTTCATTCATTATTATTATATGTGGTAGTTGATAACTGGATTATAGCATTATCTGTGAATATTATGATCTCATTTTCCTTATGGTGTATGGTTTTCTAGATATTATAGATTCATAAGAAAAAATTCCTTATGCCCACATTATAATAATTATCAAAATAAATAAAAATATTCCAAGCACATCTTTTTTTTGATTTTTTTTATTGTATATATTCTATATTTACAATTCATTTCCCTTTTTCTGGTTCCCCACCCCCAAAGGTCCCACATGTCCTTTTCCCTCCCCCTGCTCCCGCATCCATCCCCTCCCACTTTACTGTTCTTGTACTCTCCTACAATGATGTTTTGGTCCATTCTAGCACCAGTGTCCACTCCTTTCTTCTGGTGAGACATCACTTGATATGTGATTTTTGTCTTTGGTGTTCCAAACTTCTAGGCTAATATCCACTTATCAGTGACTGTATACCATGGGTATTCTTTTGAGACTGGGTCACCTCACTTAGTATGACATTCTCCAGCTCCATCCATTTCTCTAAGAATTTCATGAATTCATTGTTTCTGATGGCTGAATAGTACTCCATTGTGTATATATACCACATTTTTTGTATCCATTCCTCTGTTGAGGGACATCTGGGTTCTTTCCAGTTTCTGGCTATTATATATAAGGCTGCTATGAACATAGTGGAGCATGTATCTTTATTGCATGCTGGTGAATCTTCTGGGTATATTCCCAGGAGTGGTATGGCTGGGTCCTCCGGAAGTATCACGCCCAGTTTTCTGAGGAACCGCCATACTGATTTCCAGAGTGGTTGTACCAGCTTGCATTCCCACCAGCAGTGGAGGAGTGTTCCTCTTTCTCCACATCCTTGCCAACACCTGGTGTCTTCTGAGTTTTTAATCTTAGCCATTCTGACTGGTGTGAGGTGAAATCTCAGGGTTGTTTTAATTTGCATTTCCCTAATGACTAGTGATGTTGAACATTTTTTAAGGTGTTTCTCAGCCATCCGAATTTCTTCAGGTGAAAAGTCTCTGTTTAGCTCTGTACCCCATTTTTGGATAGGGTTATTTGGTTTTCTGGGGTCTAACCTCTTGAGTTCTTTGTATACATTGGAGATTAGCCCTCTGTCGGATGTGGGGTTGGTGAAGATTTTTTCCCAATTTGTTGGTTGCCGATTTATCCTTTTGACAGTGTCTTTTGCCTTACAGAAACTTTGTAATTTTATGAGGTCCCATTTGTCTATTCTTGCTCTTAGAGCATAAGCAATTGGTGTTCTGTTCAGGAATTTTTCCCCTGAGCCAATGTCCTCAAGGGTCTTTCCCAGTTTCTTTTCTATTAGTTTTAGTGTGTCTGGTTTTATGTAGAGGTCTTTGATCCACTTGGAGTTGAGCTTAGTGCAAGGAGATAAGAGTGGATCAATTCTCATTCTTCTGCATGTTGACCTCCAGTTGAGCCAGCACCATCTGTTGAAAAGGCTCTCTTTTTTCCACTGGATGTTTTCAGCTCCTTTGTCGAAGATCAATTGGCCATAGATGTGTGGGTTCAATGCTGGGTCTTAAATTAACTGGTGCTATCAGTTTAGTAATATGTTGATTTGAATAGGAAAGACTGCCATAGACTCATGTATCCGAATACTTTGCCCATGGGAAGTGGTACTTTTAGGAGATGTGGCCTTGTTGGAAGAAGTATGTTACTGTGGGAGTGGGATTTGAGGCTTCTTATCCTCAAGCTACCTCTAGTGTAGCATATAGTCTAGTTCTTCTGCCTACAGATCATGATTTAGAACTCTCAGCCCTTGCTATAGCACTACTACTTGCATGCTGCCATGTATTTCACCATAATGATAATGAATGAAACCTCTGAACCTGTAAGACTGTGCCAATTAAATAGTTTTTAAATTAGAGTTGTAGTGTTTACAGTGTTTCTTTACGGCAATAAAAACTTTAAGTACCATAGCCACTATCCTAGAATATCAGAAAAAAATTATGCATTTTCTAAAACTTTCTCATAGTTTACTCAGCATTTCTATTTCTCTTAATCTTAGGGGAAACAACCACATTCTTCATAAGTAAGAGAGGTCTTTTATCAAGATATTCTGCTCCTATTCCCTGGTTCATTCCTTAGTCACTACTTTAGATATTACATTGCTTAGTCACTACTTTAGACGTTACACTTTTAAGGCCAGGAAAGACTTAATTTTGACTTTATCTTGAATGAATATTTATGTTAGCAGTGACATTCTTATATTTATAATAAGTTGAAATGCACTAAGTTCATTGAATAATAAAGATAGCTTATTAAATTTTATTTCCAAATTCCATACTAATTCTGATAGGAAAACTAAGAGAATCAGAAAGTTATAATAATGAGAATCAGTTTAAATTACTGTAGGTTTAAAATATCTGATATGTTGAATATTCTTTGGTACAGTTTCCTAAATCTTTTCAGTATGGCAAGTAATCTATCAAAGAGTGTTCATGAATTAGTAATGTTACTCTATTATATTTTCCCTTAAATAACATATATACAGTGAAGAGCAATATAAAATTAATGATAATTTCAATAAATGTGTATGAAAGTCAAATTACATTAAATTGTTGGTGCTTTAGTGAAGATTTCATATTACTCACCATGTGATAACAGAACAGCTATTTGGAAATCACATGTTTATTTTATTTTTTAACATTTTTTATTGGATATATTCTATATTTACATTTCATTACCCTTTTTCTGGTTACCCATCACCCAAAGGTCCCACATGCCCTTTTCCCTCCCCCTGCTCTCCCAACAACCCCTTCCCACTTCCCTGTTCTGGTACTCCCCTACACTGATGCTTTGAGTCTTTCTAGAACCAGGGTCCACTCCTTTCTTCTTGTCCGACATCATTTGGTATGTGGATTGTGTCTTTGGTGTCCCAAGATTCTAGGCTAATATCCACTTATCAGTGAGTGCATACCATGGGTATTCTTTTGAGACTGGGTTACCTCACTTAGAATGATGTTCTCCAGCTCCATCCATTTCTCTAAGAATTTCATGAATTCATTGTTACCAATGCCTGAATAGTACTCCATTGTGTATATATACCACATTTTTGTATCCATTCCTCTGTTGAGGGACATCTGGGTTCTTTCCAGCTTCTGGCTATTATAAGGCTGCTATGAACATAGTGGAGCATGTATCCTTATTGCATGCTGGGGAATCTTCTGGGTATATTCCCAGGAGTGGTATGGCTGGGTCCTCCGGAAGTATCATGTCCAGTTTTCTGAGGAACTGCCAGACTGATTTCCAGAGTGGTTGTACCAGCTTGCAGTCCCACCAGCAGTGGAGGAGTGTTCCTCTTTCTCCACATCTGTGCCAACACCTGATGTGTTCTGAGTTTTTAATCTTAGCCATTCTGAGTGGTGTGAGGTGAAATCTCAGGGTTGTTTAGATTTGCATTTCTCTAATCACTAATGATGTTGAACATTTTTAAGGTGTTTCTCAGCTATCCAAATTTCTTCAGGTGAAAAGTCTTTGTTTAGCTCTTTCCCTCATTTTTGGATAGGGTTATTTGGTATTCTGGGGTCTAACTTCTTGAGTTCTTTGTACACATTGAGTATTAGCCCTCTCTCTGATGTGGGGTTGGTGAAGATCTTTTCCCAATTTGTTGGTTGCCGATTTGTCTTTTTGGTAGTGTCTTTTGCCTTACAGAAACTTTGTAATTTTATGAGGTCCCATTTGTCTATTCTTGATCTTAGAGTATAAGCAATTGGTTTTCTGTTCAGGAATTTTCTCCCTGAGCCAATGTCCTCAAGGGTCTTCCACAGTTTCTTTTCTATTAGTTTTAGTGTGTCTGGTTTTATGTGGAGGTCCTTGAATGGATCAATTCTCATTATTCTGCATGTTGACCTCCAGTTGAGCCAGCACCATTTGTTGAAAAGGCTATCTTTTTTCTACTGGATGTTTTCAGCTCCCTTGTCAAAGATCAATTGGCCATAGATGTATGGGTTCAATTCTGGGCCTCCGATCCTACCTGTCACTGTACCAATACCATGTAGTTTTTAACACTACTGCTCTGTAGTATTGCTTGAGGTCCAGGACATTGATTCCCCCAGAAGTTCTTTTACTTTTGATGATAGTTTTAGCTATCCTGGGTTTTTTGTTATTCCAGATGAATTTGAGAATTGCTCTTTCTAACTCTATGAATAACTGAGTTGAGACTTTGATGGGGATTGTGTTGAATCTGTATATTGTTTTTGGCAGGATTGCCATTTTAACTATATTAATCCAGCCAAACCATCAGCATGGAAGCTTTTTCCATTTTCTGAGGTCTTCAATTTCCTTCTTCAGAGACCTGAAGTTTTTGTCATATAAATCTTTCACTTGTTTGGTTAGAGTCACACCTAGATACTTTAATATTGTTTGTGGCTATTGTGAAGGGTGTCATTTTCCTAATTCCTTTCTCAGCCTGTTTATCCTTTGCTTATAGGAAGGCAACTGATGTGATTGAGTTGATTTTATAACCAGCCACTTTGCTGAAGTTGTTTATCAGCTGTAGGAGTTCTCTTGTGGAGTTTTTTGGGTCACTTAAGTATACTATCATATCATCTGCGAATAGTGATAGTTTGACTTCTTCCTTTCCAATTTGTATCCCTTTGACTTCCTTATGTTTTTGAAGTACTATATTGAAGAGATATGGTGAGAGGGGGCAGCCTTTTCTAGTCCCTGATTTTACTGGGATTCCTTCAAGTTTCTCTCCGTTTACTTTGATGTTGGCTACTGGTCTGCTGTAGATTGCTTTACTATGTTTAGGTAAGGGCCTGGAATTCCTGTTCTTTCCAAGACTTTTAACATGAAAGGATGCTGAATTTTGTCAAATACTTCTTCAGCATCCAATGAGATGACCATGTGGTTTTGTTCTTTTAGTTTGTTTATGTAGTAGATTACATTGATGGATTTCCGTATATTGAACCAGCCCTGCATCCCGGGGATGAAGCCAACTTGATTATCGTGAATGATCATTTTGATGGGTTCTTGGATTCTGTTTGCAAGTATTTTATTGAGTATTTTTGCATAGATGTTCATAAGGGAGATTGGACTGAAGTTCTCTTTCTTAGTTGGATCTTTGTGTGGTATTGGTATCAGGATAATTGTGGCTTTGTCGAATGAGTTGGATAGTGTTGCTTCTGTTTCTATTTTGTGGAATAGTTTGAAGAGTATTGGTATTAGGACTTATTTGAAGGTCTGATATAATTCTGCAATAAAACCATCTGGTCCTGTGCTTTTTTTTTGGTTGGAAGACTTTCTATGACCCCTTCTATTTCTTTGGGGGTTTGGGGTCTGTTTAGATGATCTATTTGATCCTGATTTAATTTTGGTATTTGGTATCTATCTAGGAAATTGCCCATTTCCTCCAGATTCTCCAGTTGTGTTGAATATAGGCTTTTGTAGTAGGATCTGATGATTTTTTGAATTTCCTCAGTTTCTGTTGTTATATCTCCCTTTTCATTGATAATTTTGTTAATTTAGATACTGTCTCTGTGCCCTTTGGTAAGTCTGGCTAGGGGTTTATCTATCTTGTTGATTTTCTCAAAGAACCAGCTCCTGGTTTTGTTGATTCTTTGTATGGTTTGCTTTGTTTCAACTTGATTGATTTCAGCCCTGAGTTTGATGATTTCCTGTCTTCTACTCCTCCTGAGTGAAATAGCTTCTTTTTGTTCTAGAGCTTTCAGGTGTGCCATTAAGTTGCTGGTATATGCTCTCTCCTGTTTCCTTTTGGAGACCCTCAGGGCTATGAGTTTTCCTCTTAGCACTGCTTTCTTTGTGTCCCATAGAATTGGGTATGTTGTGCCTTCATTTTCATTAAATTCTAAAATGTCTTTGATTTCTTTCTTTATTTCTTCCTTGACTAAGGTATCATTGAGTAGAATATTGTTCAGCCTCCATCTGTATGAGTATTTTCTGTTGTTTTTGTTGCTATTGAAGAACACTCCTACTTCATGGTGATCCGATAGGAGGCATGGGGTTAGTTCAATCTTTTTATATTTGTTGAGGTCTGTCTTGTGACCAATTATATGGTTTATTTTGGAGTAGGTACCATGAGGTGCTGAGAAAAAGGTATAGTCTTTTGCTTTAGGATCAAATATTTTATATATGGATATATGGATATACATATGTGTGTGTGTGTGTGTGTGTGTGTGTGTGTGTGTGTGTTAAATCCAATTGGTCCAATGTTTCAATGAGTTTCCCTGTGTCCCTGTTTAGTTTTTGTTTTCCTAATCATTCCATTAAGGTTAGTGGAGTGTTGAGGTCCCCCACAATTATTGTGTTAAGTGCAATGTGTACTTTGAGCTTTAGTAAAGTTTCTTTTACGAATGAATGAGGGTGCCCTTTCATTTGGAGCATAGATGTTTAGAATTGTGAGTTCTTCTTGGTGGATTCTTCCTTTGACTAGCAAGAAGTGACCTTCTGTGTCTCTTTTGATGATTTTGGGATGAAAGTCAATTTTATCTGATATTAGAATGGCTATTCCAGCTTGCTTCCTGCAACCATTTGCTTGTAAAATTGTCTTCCAGCCTTTTACTCTAAGGTAGTGTTTGTCTTTTACTCTGAGGTGTGTTTCTTGTATGCAGCAAAATATAGGGTCCTGTTTATGTATCCAGTCTGTTAGTCTATGTCTTTTTATTGGGGAATTGAGTCCATTGATGTTAAGAGATAATAAGGAATAGTGATTATTTCTTCTTGTCATTTTTGTTGTTATTTTTGTTTTTGTGTGGTTATCTTCTTTTGAGTTTGATGGAAGAAAGTTACTATCTTGCTTTTTCTTGGGTGCCATTTCCCTCCTTGTATTGGAGTTTTCCTCCTATTATCCTTTGTAGAGCCTGGTTAGTGGAAAGATATTGTGTAAATTTGGACCTGTCATCAAATATTTTGATTTCTCCATCTATGTTGATTGAGAGTTTTGCTGGGTATATTATTCTTGGCTGACATTTGTGTTCTCTTAGAGTCTGCATGAGATCTGCCCAGCTTTCATGGTTTCTGGAGATAAGTCTGGTGTGATTCTGATAGGTCTTCCTTTATATGTTACTTGTCCTTTTTCTCTTACTGCCTTTAATATTCTGTCTTTTTTAGTACATTTGGGTTTTTGATTATTATGTGACAGGAGGTATTTCTGTTCTGGTCCAGTTTGTTTGGAGTTCTGTAGTTTAGGGAAGTTTTCTTCCATAATATTGTTGAAGATATTTGCTGGCCCTATAAATTGTATATCTTCCCTCTCATCTGTGCCTATAATCCTTAGGTTTGGTCTTCTCATTGTGTCCTGGATATTTTGGGTTATAAGCTTTTTGCATTTTGCATTTTCTTTGACTGTGGATTCAATGGTTACTATGGTATCTTCAGCATCTGAGATTCTTACCTCTATCTCCTGTATTCTTTTGTTGATATTTGCACCTGATTTCTTCCCAAGGTTTTCTATCTCCAAAGTTGTCTCCTTTTTTGATTTCTTAGTTGTTTCTACCTCTGTGTTTAGATCTTGGATGGTTTTGCTCAGTTCCTTCATTTGTTTGTGTTTTCTTGCAATTCTTTAAGAGATTTTTGTGTTTCCTCTTTCATGACTTCTGCCTGTTGATTCAAGTTCTCCTGCATTTCTTTAAGTGATTTTCTCATTTCCTCTTTATTGGTTTCTGTCTGTTGGTCCATATTCTCCTGGAATTCTTTAAGTCATTTTTGTGTTTGCATTGTAAGGGCTTCTAACCTGTTGATGTTCCCCTGCATTTCTTTAAGAGATTTGTTTATGTCTTTTTTGTGTTCCTCTAGCAGCAACATGACCAGTGCTTTTAAATCCAGTTCTTGTTTTTCTGGTGTGTTGGGATATCCAGGACTTGCTGTGGTTGGTGATTTGGGTTCAGATGCTGCCATTTTGCCTTGATTTCTGTTAGTAATGTTCCCACATTTGCCCTTTGCCTTCTGTGTATCTCTGCAGTTAGTTTGTCTTCTTGTTACTGGTTGGTGTTTGAAGCTCCTGTAAGCCTGGTGTTTGGCACTGCTGTTGTAGAGGGCATCTGAGCTCCCGAGGTGGAGACTGGGAGGTTTCAGTTACTGGGCTCCAAATTACCTCCTCAGCTCTGCTGGGCTGGATCCAAGTCTTCCCCAGGCTTGCTGCTGGACCTGCAATTGACCTCCTGATGTCTCCCTGCCAAGTTGCCAGCTCTTAAGAATCAGATCTTTTTTTTTCCCTCTGGGCTCCTCTGTTAGATCTTTTTGGTGACCTTGCCTCCTCTGTTGGTTCTCTATGCTGAACTGTTTAGGCCACCAGCCCCAAGATGGTGGCGGATCTCAGGGCTCTGTCTAACCACTGGATTCCCTGCAGGACCGGCGGTTCCCTGGTTGAGCTGCTATAACCTAGATGGTGGTGCTCTCAGTGCACAGGGCTCTGTCTTGTTTGCTGACTGTGGTGTCCTGAGGCAAGATGTCGGCCTCTGGCTGTACTCCAGGCACAGACCCACTAGCAGGTTGGTGTCCATGTGGGTTGGCGCAGAGACCGCCTGCTGAGCTGATCTGACTCTGGGCACAAGCAAGAGCCTGACAGGGTAGTCATTGCTAGGCTAAGTCTCTGTCCACACACCTGAACCCAGCCGCCGGCAGGCAGTCCACAGTGGCCCGAGGGAAGATGTCAGCCTGGCTGCAAGCCTACGAGCTGTTCCCCAGGGGTCAGAGACAGCTTCTGAGCTGTAGGTACACAGACTTCCTGCCTACCTGCTCTGGTTCTGGGTGCAAGCAAGAGCCTGACCAGGTAGTATTTCTAGGCTAGGTCTCTGTCCAAGCACCTGAACCCAGCCGCCTGCAGGCAGTCCACAGTGGCCTGAGGGAAGATGGTGGCCTGGCTGCAAGCCTGCGAGCAGGTCCCCAGTGGTCAGAGAAAGCCTCTCGAAAATCACATTTTCAGGGTTTCCAGAAGTTAAAGAAGTTTAAAATAAGAAAAATACAGACAATTAATATGAAATTTGAGAGACTTATGGATCCTTAAATTTTGTATACCTTACTTAAATTTCTAAAGTAGAAAATTTTGCTTTCATTAGAAAAATAATGTTGTAATTCTATATTACTTATATGGTCAAGATCATAATTGAAACGCATTTCCCTAACAGGGTAGAATTTATAAGTTCATATAGTGTCTGTGATGGGTAATCATTATTTCATCTAGGCAGGATTTCAAATCACCATAGAAACACGGCCTAGAGAATTTCTAACAAGGCATTTCTAAAAGGATTTAATGGAGAAATGCAGCCCCAACTTTTTTTGTTGAACACTGAAAGACATAGATCTTAAAACCACCAGTCAACTTTTCCCCTAGGGGAGCTAGCTCTCCCTAGCTCTCTGTATTGTCAGTAAAATTGTGTTTGTTGATGGTGTATTTTGTAATAATAGAGGATTAACTACTTTCTGCGTATTATTCTACATAATTTCTCTAGAAACCTTATCTATTCAATAAATATAATTACTCTATTAGCAGGAGAAGATATTGGGGATTGCAATAGTCACAAATTTGGGTTTGAATATTAACTTTTTCTTTTTGTTGTTGCTGTTTCTGTTGCTTTAAACTGTTTATATTTGTGGTATTTATTTGTTTTTTTGAGGCTAGTAATCAAACCAGTACTTTATGCAGGCTCGGCAAGCACTCCACTTTGAAGACATATCTTTAGTATGAATATTGACTTTCTAATAATAAATAATGAAACATTCATTATGATGAATACTACATTACCGATTTATCTTTTCCTTCATCTTCCCATTCATGTTCTCTAATTAATCTTAGAGAAATTTTGAAACATGACTTCATTTATCCTCAACATAATTCAGATTCTATTCCTGAATTTTAGAAGACAATTTCCTCTACTTTCTGGGAAACTTATTACCAAGTTTTGTTTCTTCAAGTTTCTGTTGAAAAATGCACACTCATCAATAATCATTGAAGTTTATACACACTAGTCTAAACTTAAAATGCTTCTTCCATTTCTATTCAAGTTTAATCTACCTACCATTAATTTTTCTCTTAAACAAATATCAAAAACTGGGAGGTATTGATACTACATCTCTTGGTCCACTGTGCAAATTTGGTTGCTCTTTTGTTTCTACAGATAAATGTTTACATTCTACCAACTTCTTGGCTTTCTATTATATTGCAATTTTATTTCTTCTTTCACCACCTCATTAAATCTGGTTGTGTTAAAGTCATCAATAACCACTTTATTACCAGGTTCACTGGGTATTTGTGTTTATCCTTTCTTCTATACTGGTTATTTATGATATCTTAATTGGTTTTTGTTCTTCCTGGGTTTACATGACTCTGTCCTTTACTTACATAATTCTCTCCATTCTTTTTTTTTTCATAAGCTGTTCTACTAGCCTTAAACATATAAACAAAAATAGATAAGTACAACATGTCAGTATAATTGAGCATCTAATTCACTACATTTTATACTGTTTTAATATCTGTTATTCTGCTTTTAAGTGTGTCTTTCATGAGAATTTAGACTTCTTAATAAATAGTTTATGCATAACTCTTATACAGTGCCTCAAAAATAATAACACATTAAAATGCTAGAAAGACATGAATTAGAATAAAACAATCAGCTTTGTTTTTATAAGAGAAATATTGAAAGGACTGAGACAGGCTGACTCCATGACAGTCTTCAGACTGACAGGTCAGGAGACTAGGTCTAAATTTCTGTTTCCCAGAACTGGACAAATTCTGCAAGTCAGGTACTGGAAAAATCCCAGGCCATGAAAAGCCCCACCATCAGAATCTGCCCTACCACCTAGTCTAAGGTAAGAACAGAGTCAGCAACAGTTCCTGCTTTCCCCAATAACAGTTTCCAGGTCCCCAGCAATGGTTCTGGAATGTCCCTAGAGATAGAGCCAACTAAGTAAGATAAAGGTCACATACCCTCCCCTGGAATTCCCCTAATGTGCTTTAAATTGGGCCTGTAGGTTAATTGGGTGTCTCCACCTTGGTAAATGGTAGACCCAGTATGCTGGACTACTGCAGGAAAAATCCACTCTTTGCATTTACATACTATTTGAGTCAAGGGTATCATTCTTTGGAGAATAATGGACTCTTACATTATCTGAAGAAATCAAAATGAAATAAACCTAGGTGAAACTTTTATTACCAATAAACTGCTAATATGAGAAATAATAATATATTATTCACACATGGACTAGGTCATCAGTAACTCCAAGAGACATACTTTTCCATGAAGGGCACAGGTCCAATGTAGGCAGATTGCTGGAAAGAGCTCATCTGAACTATCAAGAGCCAAATAATCTTGGTAATACAGGCCCATATCTCTTCAATTCTAAAAACCAATACTTTTGTGATAGTTGAAAAGCCAGAAAATATTTCAGAGTTCTGATTTTCAAAAGGAACAGTGACCACATAAAGGATTCAGATAAGTAGATAAAGAAAATAGAGAAATCATCAATTAGACAAGAATTGTAAAAGATATATACTGAAAATTGGGGGTCATAAGTTAGAAAAGTAAACAACAAAAGACATCTAAGTTCAGATAGGTGCAGTCACAGTAATAATGTATAACATTAGTTTTCCATTCTCATTTTTAGATAGATCAGCTAAGAACCTAAAAAAAATATTTATATTGGGTGTGATCTACATAAAAAAACCGAGTTTACTGTGAAGTATGGGTGGGGCTGAATATAAAATATTATTCCCAAATCATATCCTTTTAGAAAAAATGGCAGGGGAAACCCAGTCATCCTGTAATGTGGAAATAGCCTTACAGGCACACAGGAGGTTCAAGCACCAGCCAGTGATAATAGGACCAACAAACGCCAGAGATAACCAGATGGCAAAAGTCAAATGAAGGAACATTACTAACAGAAATCAAGGCAATACGGCAGCATCTGAATGCAATTCTCCAATAACAGCAAGTCCTGGATACACCAACAAACCAGAAAAACAAGATTTGGATTTAAAATCACTGGTCATGATGATGTTAGAGGAACATAAGAAGGACATAAATAAATTTAAAGAAATACAGGAGAAAATGGATCAAAAATTAGAAGCCCTTACAAGGGAAACACAAAAATCATTTAAAGAAATTCAGGAGAATATGGGTCTACAGATAGAAGGCAATAAAGAGGAAATGCAAAAATCACTTAAAGAAATACAGGAGAACTTGGGTCAACAGGCAGAAGGCATGAATGAGGAAACATGAAATCTCTTAAATAATTACAGGAAAACACAAACATACAAGTGAAGGAACTGAGTAAAGCCATACAGGATCTAAAACGAGTAGTAGAAACAACTAAGAAATCACAAACGGAGACAACTTTGGAGATAGAAAACCTTGGGAAGAAATCAGGAGTCATAGATGCAAATTTCAACAACAGAATACAAGAGATAGAAGAAAGAATCTCAGATGCCTAAGATACCATAGAAAGCAATGACTCAACAGTCATAGAAAATGCAAAATGCAAAATGCAAAAAGATTGTAATCCAAAACATCCAGTAAATTCAGGACACAATGAGAAGACCAAACCTAAGGATTATAGGTATAGATGAGAGGGAATATTTACAACTTAAAGGGCCAGCAAATATCTTCAACAAAATTATGGAAGAAAACTTCCCTAACCTCAAGAAATGGAACAAGTAGAAACAAAGAGAGCCATACAAAGAATAAATCCAGGAGCTGGTTCTTTGAGAAAATCAGCAAGATAGATAAACCCTTAGCCAGACTAACCAAAGGGCACAGAGACAGTATCCAAATTAACAAAATTAGAAATGAAAGGGGGATATTACAACAGAAACTGAGGAAAATCAAAAAATCATCAGATCGTACTACAAAAGCATATAGTCAACACAACTGGAAAATCTGGAGGAAATGGACAATTTCTAGACAGATGCCAAATACCAAAATTAAATCAGGATCAAATAGATAATTGAACCAGTCCCATAACCCCTAAAGAAATAGACAGGGTCATAGAAAGTATTGCAACCAAAATGAAAAAAGAAAAAAAATTATAAGACCAAAAGGTCTTAGTGCAGAATTCTATCAGACCTTCAGAGAAAACATTGCACCATTACTTTTCAAACTATTCCACAAAATAGAAACAGAAGAAACTCTATCCAACTCATTCTATGAAGCCACAATTATGATATAACCAATACCACACAAAGATCCAACAAAGAAAGAGAACTTCAGGCCAATTTCCCTTATGAATATCGATGCAAAAATCCATAATAGAATTCTTGACAATCAAATCCAAGAACACATCAAAACGATCATTCACCATGATCAAGTAGACTTTATCCCAGGGATGCAGAGATGGTTAAAAATACAGAAATCAGTTAATGCAATCCACTACATAAACAAACTCAAAGGAAAAAAAAAACACATGGTCACGTCATTAGATTCTGAAAAAGCTTTTGACAAAATTCAGCATCCTTTCATGCTAAAAGTCTTGGAAAGAACATTAATTCAAGGCCTATACCTAAATATAGTAAAAGCAATATACAGTAAACCAGTAGCCAACATCAAACTAAATTGAGAGAAACTTTAAGCAATTCCACTAAAATCAGGGTTTAGAAAAGGCTGCCCTCTCTCTCCATATCTTTTCAATATAGTACTTGAAGTTCTAGGGAGAGCAATTAGACAACATAAGGACGTCAAAGGGATACAAATTAGAAAGGAAGAAGTCAAACTATCACTATTTGCAGATGACATGATTGTATACTTAAGTGACCCAAAAAACTCCACCAGAAAACTACTACAGCTAATAAACAACTTCATCAAAGTGGCTCATTATAAAATCAACTCAAGCAAATTAGTATCCTTCCTATACTCAAAGGATAAGCAGGCTGTAAAAGAAATTAGACAAATGACACCCTTCACAATAGCCACAAATAATATAAAGTATCTTGGTTTGACTCTAACCAAACAAGTGAAAGATCTGTATAACAAGAATTTCAGGTCTCTTAAGAAGGAAATTAAAGAAGACCTCAGAAAATGGAAAAATCTTCCATGCTCATGGATTGGCAGGATTAATATAGTTAAAATGGCCATCTTGCCAAATGCAATATACAGATTCAATGCAATCCCCATCAAAATCCCAACTCAGTTTTTTATAGAGTGAGAAAGAGCAATTCTCATATTCATATGGAATAACAAAAAACCGAGGATAGCTAAAACTATTCTCAACAGTAAAAGAAGTTCTAGGGGAATCAATATCCTGGACCTCAAGGAGTACTACAGAGCAATAGTGTTAAAAAAGTACATGGTATTGGTACAGTGACAGGTAGGTAGACAAATGGAAAAGGATTGAAGACCCAGAAATGAACCCATATACCTATGGTCACTTGTAATTTAACAAAGGCACTAAAACCATCCAGTGGCAGGGGGGGGGGAAGATAGCCTTTTCAACAAATGGTGCTGGTTCAACTGGAGGTCAGAATGCAGAAGAATGTGAATTCATCCATTCTCATCTTCTTGTACTAAACTCAACTCCAAGTGGATCAAGGACATCCACATAAAACCAGACACACTGTAACTAATAGAAAAGGAATTGGGGAAGACCCTTGAGGACATGGGAAAGTTCCTGAACAGAACACCAATATCTTATACTCTAAAATCAAGAATTGGCAAATGGGACCTCATAAAATTACAAAGATTCTGTAACACAAAGTTCACTGTCAAAAGGACAAAATGGCAAACAAAAAATTGGGATAAGATCTTCAATAATCATATATCCAGCAGTCGGCTAATATTTAATATGTACAAAGAACACAAGAAGTTAGATTCCAGTGAACAAAATTACCGTATTAAAAAATGGGGTGCAGAGCTAGACAAAGAATTTTCACATGAAAAACTTCAAATGGCTGAGAAGCACCTTAAGAAGTGTTCAACATCATGAAAGGATGCTGAATTTTGTCAAATGCTTTTTCAGCGTCTAATGAGATGACCATCAAGCAGTACTACAGAGCAATTGTGTTAAAAACCGCATGGCATTGGTACAGCAACAGGCAAGTAGATCAATGGAATAGAATTGAAGACCCAGAAATGAACCCACAGACTTATGGTCACTTGACCTTTGATAAAGGAGCTATAACCGTCTAGTGGAAAAAAGATAGCCTTTTCAACAAATGGTGCTGGTTCAACTGGAGGTCAACATGCAGAAGAATGCAAATCGACCCACTCTTATCTCCTTGTACTAAGATCAACTCCAAGTGGATCAAGGACCTCCACATAAAACCAGACACACTGAAACTATTAGAAAAGAAACTTGGGAAGACCCTGGAGGACATTGGCACAGGGGGAATGTTCCTGAACAGAACACCAATAGCTTATACTCTGAGATCAAAAATTGACAAATGGGACCTCATAGAATTACAAAGTTTCTGTAAGGCAAAGGACACTGTCAGGAGGACAAAATGGCAACCAACAAATTGGGAAAAGATCTTCACCAACCCCACATCCGGCAGAGAGCTAATATGAAATATATACAAAGAACTCAAGAAGTTAGACCCCAAAGAACCAAATAACCCTATTAAAAATGGGGTACAGAGCTAAACAAAGAAGTGTCACGAGAAGAAATTTGGATGGCCGAGAAACACCTTAAGAGATGTTCAACATCATTAGTCATCAGAGAAATGCAAATCAAAACAACCCTGAGATTCTACCTCACACCAGTCAGAATAGCTAAGATTAAAAATTCAGGAGACAACAGGTGCTGGAGAGGATGTGGAGAAAGAGGAACACTCCTCCACTGTTGGTGGGATTGCAAGATGGCACAACCACTCTGGAAATCAGTTTGGTGATTCCTTAGAAAATTGGGCATGACACTTCCAGAGGACCCTGGCATACCACTCCTGGGCATATACCCAGAGGATTCCCCTGCATACAATAAAGACACATGCTCCACTATGTTCATAGCAGCATTGTTTATAATAGCCAAAAGTTGGAAGGAGCCCAGATATCCCTCAAAGGAGGAATGGATACAGAAAATGTGATTATATATATATATATATATATATATATATATATATGAATACTACTCAGCAATTAAAAATAATGAATTTATGCCATTTGTAGGCAAATGGTTAGATCTGGAAAATATCATCCTAAGCGAATTAACCCAATCACAAAAGGATACACATGAAATGCAATCACTGATAATTGGTTATTAATGAGCCCAGAAGCCATAAATAGTCAAGGCACAATTAGCAAGTCAGATGATTCCCAAAAAGAAGAAAGGAGAGGACCCTGGGCCTGAAAAGATCGGATCCAGTTTTGTAGGACAGTACCAGAACAGAGAAATGGTGTGGGGAGGATGGGGATAGGGGAATAGTTGCGGGGGAAAGGGCTTATGGGATATATGGGGGGGGACTGGGAAAGGGGAAAGCCTTTGGAATGTAAACAAAGAATATAGAATAAAATAAATTAAGAAAAAAAGAAATGTTCAACAACATTAGGAAAATGCAAATCAAAACAACCCTGGGCATGGCACTACCAGAGGACTCTGCTATACCATTCCTGGGCATATACCCATATGATTCCCTGGCATCCAGTAAGGACACTTGTTCCACTATGTTCATAGTATCCTTATTTATAATAGCCAGAAGCTCGAAAGAAACCAGATGTCCCTCAATTGAGGAATGGATACAGAAAAGTGGTATATTTACACAATGGAATACTACTGAGTAATTAAAAACAATGAATTCATGCAATTCTTAGGCAAAATATTTGAACTGGAAGATATCATTCTAACTGAGGTAACTTATTCAAAAAAAAAAACACCCATGGAATGCATTAACTGATAAGTGGATATTAGCCCAGAAACTCTGAATACCCAAGACATAACTCACATATAAAATGATTCCCAAGAAGAAGGAAGGAGAGGGCCCTGGTCCTGGAAAGGCTTGAAGCAGCATTGTAGGGTATTCCCAGGACAGAAAAGTGGGAGGGGTTTTATTGGGGAATGGGTAGAGGGAAGAGGGCTTATGGGACTTATGGGGATGGCGGAACCTGGAAAGGGGAAATCATGTGGAATGTAAACAAAGAATATAGAAAAGAAAAAAAAAAGGAGTTTTCTGGTGGAGTATTTTGGGTCGCTTAAGTATACTATCATATCATCTGAGAATAGTGATAGTGTGACTTTTTCCTTTCCTATTTGCATCCCTTTGATTTCCCTCTGTTGTTGAATTGCTCTAGCTAGTACCTCAGGTACTATATTGAAAAGATATGGTGAGAGGGGGGCAGCCTTGTCTAGTCCCTGATTTCAGTGGGATTGCTTCAAGTGTCTCTCCATTTACTTTGATGTTGGCTATCGGTCTGCTGTAAATTGCTTTTACTATGTTTAGATATGGGCCTTGAATTCCTGTTCTTTCCAAGACTTCAAGCATGAAAGGATGCTGAACTTTGTCAAATGCTTTTTCAGCATCCAATGGGATGACCATGTGGTTTTTTTCTTTGAGTTTGTTTATGTAGTGGATTACGTTGATGGATTTCCGTATATTGAACCCTACCTGATCCCTGGGATGAAGCCAACTTGATCATGGTGAATGATCGTTTTGATGTGTTCTTGGATTCGGTTGGCAAGTATTTTATTTAGTATTTTTGCATCAATATTCATAATGGAGATTGGCCTGTATTTCTCTTTCTTAGGTGGATCTTTCTGTGGTTTTGGTATCAGGGTAATTGTGGCTTCATAGAGAGTTGGGTAGTGTTGCTTCTGTTTCTATTTTGTGGAATAGTTTGAAGAGTATTGGTATTAGGACTTCTTTGAAGGTCTGATAGAATTCTGCACTAAAACCATCTGGTCCTGTGATTTTTTTTTTGGTTTAAATACTTTCTATGACCCCTTCTATTTCTTTGGGGGTTATGGGTCTGTTTAGATGATCTATTTGATCCTGATTTAATTTTGGTATTTGGTTCCTGTCTAGGAAATTGTCCATTTCCTCCAGATTCTCCAGTTGTGTTGAATATAGGCTTTTGTAGTAGGATCTGATGATTTTTTGAATTTCCTCAGTTTCTGTTGTTATATCCCCCTTTTCATTTCTAATTTTGTTAATTTGATTACTGTCTCTGAGCCCTTTGGTAAGTCTGGCTAGGGGTTTATCTATCTTGTTGATTTTCTCAAAGAACCAGCTCCTGGTTTTGTTGATTCTTTGTATGGTTTGCTTTGTTTCAACTTTATTGATTTCAGCCCCGAGTTTGAGGATTTCCTGTCTTCTACTCCTCCTGGGTGAAATAGCTTTTTTTTGTTCTAGGGCTTTCAGGTGTGCCATTAAGTTGCTAGTATATGCTCTCTCCTGTTTCTTTTTGCAGACACTCAGGGCTATGAATATTCCTCTTAGCACTGCTTTCATTGTGTCCCATAGATTTGGGTATGTTGTACCTTCATTTTCATTAAATTCTAAAAAGTCTTTGATTTCTTTCTTTATTTCTTCCTTGACTAAGGTATCAGCAAAGTGGCTGGTTATAAAATCAACTCATGCAAATCAGTAGCCTTCTCAAGGCACAATTAGCAAGTCAAATGATTCCCAAGAAGAAGAAAGGAGAGGACCCTGGGCCTGTAAAGATTGGATCCAGTTTTGTAGACACAGAACAGAGAAACCATGGGGGGAGTGAGAATGATTGTGGAATAGTTGGGGGGAGAGGAATTATGGGAAGCATGGTGGGTGGAGACTGGGAAAGGGGAAAGCCTTTGGAATGTAAACATAGAATATAGAAAATAAAAATAAAAAAAAGTTCTAAAAACCTATATGCAAAGGATAAGCAGGCTGAGAAAGAAATTAGGGAAATGACACCATTCATGATAGCCACAAACAATATAAAGTATCATGGTGTGACTCTAACCAAACAAGTGAAAGATTTATATGACAAAAACTTCAGGTCTCTGAAGAAGGAAATTGAAGAAGACCTCAGAAAGTGGAAAAATCTTCCATGCTCGTGGTTTGGCAGGATTAATATAGTTAAAATGGCAACCTTGCCAAAAGCAATATACAGATTCAACACAATCCCCATCAAAATCCCAACTCAATTCTTTATAGAGTTAGAAAGAGCAATTCTCAAATTTATCTGGAATAACAAAAAACCCAGGAAAGCTAAAACTATCATCAATAGTAAACAAACTTCTGGGGGAATCGATATCCCGGACCTCAAGCAATACTACAGAGCACTAGTGTTAAAAAAAATGCATGGTATTGGTACAGTGACAGGGAGACAGATCAGTGGAATAGGATCGAAGACCCAGAATTGAACCCACACATCTATGGCCAATTGATCTTCAACAAAGGAGCTGAAAACATCCAGTGGAAAAAAGACAGCCTTTTCAACAAATGGTGCTGGCTCAACTGGAGGTCAACATGCAGAAGAATGAGAATTGATCCACTCTTTTCTCCTTGCACTAAGCTCAACTCCAAGTGGATCAAGGACCTCCAAATAAAACCAGACACACTAAAACTAATAGAAAAGAAACTGGGGAAGACCCTTGAGGACATTGGCTCAGGGGGAAAATTCCTGAACAGAACACCAATCGCTTATGCTCTAAGACCAAGAATAGACAAATGGGACCTCATAAAATTACAAAGTTTCTGTAAGGCAAAGGACACTGTCAAAAGGACAAATTGGCAACCAACAAATTGGGAAAAGATCTTCACCAACCCCACATCCGACAGAGGGTTTATATCCAATGTATACAAAGAACACAAGAAGTTAGACCCCAGAAAACCAAATAACCCTATCCAAAAATGGGGTATAGAGCTAAACAAAAATTTTTACCTGAAGAAATTTGGATGGCTGAGAAACACCTTAAAAAATGTTCAACATCTTTAGTCATTAGAGAAATGCAAATCAAAACAACCCTGAGATTTCACCTCACACCTGTCAGAATGGCTAGGATTAAAAACTCAGAAGACATCACGTGTTGGCAAGGATGTGGAGAAAGAGGAACACTCCTCCACTGCTGGTGGGACTGCAAGCTGGTACAACCACTCTGGAAATCAGTCTGGCAGTTCCTCAGAAAACTGGACATGATACTTCCAGAGGATCCAGCCATACCACTCCTGGGAATATACCCAGAAGACTCCCCAGCATGCAATAAGGATACATGCTCCACGATGTTCATAGCAGCCTTATTTATAATAGCCAGAAGCTGGAAAAAAACCCAGATGTCCCTCAACGGAGGAATGGATACAAAAAATGTGGTATATATACACAATGGAATACTATTCAGCCATTAGAAACAATGAATTCATGAAATTCTTAGAGAAATGGATGGAGCTGGAGAACATCATTCTAAGTGAGGTAACCCCATCTCAAAAGAATACCCATGGTATGCACTCACTGATAAGTGGATATTAGCCTAGAATCATGGGACACCAAAGACACAATTCACATACCAAATGATGTCTGACAAGAAGAAAGGAATGGACACTAATGCTGGAAAGGATCAAAGAATCGGTGTAGGGGAATACCAGAACAGGGAAGTGGGAAGGGGTGGATGAGGGAGCAGGGGGAGGGAAAAGGGCATGTGGGACCTTAGGGGCATGGGGAAACAAAAATAAGGGAAATGAAATATAAATATAGAATATAACCAATTTTAAAAAAAGGGAAAAAATGGGGTACAAAGCTAAACAAAGAATTTTCACCTTAAGAAATTCGGATGGCTGAGAAGCACCTTAAGAGATGTTCAACATCATTAGTCATCAGGGAAATGCAAATCAAAACAACCCTGAGATTCTACCTCACACCAGTCAGAATGGCAAAGATTAAAAACTCAAGAGACAACAGGTGCTGGAGAGGATGTGCAGAAAGAGGAACGCTCCTCCACTGTTGGAGGGAGTGCAAGATGGTACAACCACTATGGAAATTAGCCTGTCAGTTCCTCAGAAAATTGGGCAAGACACTTCCAGATTACCCTGTCATACCACTCCTGGGCATATACCCAGTGGATTCCCCTGCATGCAATAAAGACACATGCTCCACTACGTTCATAGCAGCCTTATTATAATAGCCAGAAGCTGGTCGGAGCCCAGATGTCCCTCAAGGAGGAATGGATACAGAAAATGTGGTATATTTATACAATGGAATACTACTCAACAATTAAAAATAATGAATTCATGCAATTTGTAGGCAAATAATTGGTTCTGGAAAATATCATCCTAAGTGAGTTAACCCAATCACAAAAGAAATCACATGAAATTCAATCACTGATATGTGGATATTAGTGAGCCCAGAAGCTCTGAATACTCAAGGCACAATTAGCAAATCAAAAGATTCCCAAGAAGAAGGAAAGAGAAGATCCTGGTCCTGAAAAGACTGGATCCAGTTTTGTAAGAGAGTACCAGCACAGAGAAATGGTGGGGGGAGGGGGTTATTGGGGAATGGGCTGGTGGGAGTAGGGAAGAGGACTTATGGGACATATGGTGAGGGTCGTACTGGGAAAGGGCAAAGCCTTTGGAATGTAAACAAAGAATATAGAAAATTTAAAAAAAGAAGAAAAGAAAAAAAAGGAAAAAAAAAGCCAAAATGTCACCTCATGATATACTTGCTTTAATCAATTAATTATCTAATAAATGGAAAAAACACAAGTACTTAAAATGTTTTTTATTAAAATGTTCAATATACTAAGCCTGTTGGGAAATGAAAGTTAAAATTCCAAATATCTACCACTGCAAAAAAATTGGTGTGTGATTTTTTTACTTGCAGTTTTATTGTAGAGTTAAAATATTTTTGTTTAAGATTTATTATTATATCTACGTATACTATAGCTGTCTCCAGACACACCAGAACATGGCATCAGATTTCTTTTATGGATGGTTGTCAGCCACCATGTGGTTGCTGGGATTTGAACTCAGGACCTTCAGAAGAGCAGTCAGGGCTCTTAACCCCTGAGCCAACTTTCCAGTCCAAAAGAGTTTTTATTTTTTTTTTTTTTAATTTTATTTTCTATATTCTATGTTTACATTCCAAAGGCTTTCCCCTTTCCCAGTTCCCACCCACCATAGTTCCCATAGTTCCTCTCCCCCCCATCTGTTCCCCAATAATTCCCCCTCCCCCCTCGGTTTCTTTACTAAACTGGAAGCAATCTTTACAGGCCCAGGGTCCTCTCCTTTCTTCTTCTTGGGAATCATTTGACTTGCTATTTGTGTCTTGAGTATTTAGGGCTTCTGGGCTCATTAATATCCACTTATCAGTGATTGCATTTCAGGTGCATTCTTTTGTGATTGGGTTAATTCACTCAGGATGATATTTTCCAGGTCTAACCATTTACCTACAAATTGCATGAATTCATTATTTTTAATTGCTGTGTAGTATTCCATTGTATAAATATACCACATTTTCTGTATCCATTCCTCCTTTGAGGGATATTTGGGCTGCTTCCAATTTCTGGCTATTATAAACAAGGCTGCTATAAACATAGTGGAGCATGTGTCCTTATTGCATGCAGGGGAATCCTCTGGGTATATGCCCAGGAGTGGTATGCCAGGGTCCTCTGGAAGTAACATGCCCAATTTTCTGAGGAACCGCCAAACTGATTTCCAGAGCGGTTTTACCATTTTGCAATCCCACCAACAGTGGAGGAGTGTTCCTCTTTCTCCACATCCTCGCCAGCACTTGTTGTCTCTTGAGTTTTTAATCTTAGCCATTCTGACTGGTGTGAGGTGGAATCTCAGGGTTGTTTTGATTTGCATTTCCCTGATGACTAATGATGTTGAACATCTTTTAAGGTGTTTCTCGGCCATCCGAATTTCTTCTGGTGAGAATTCTTTGTTTAGCTCTGTGCCCCATTTTTTGATAGGGTTATTTGGTTCTTTGCGGTCTAACTTCTTGAGTTCTTTGTATATATTGGATATTAGCCCTCTGTCGGATGTGGGGTTGGTGAAGATCTTTTCCCACTTTGTTGGTTGCCGTTTTGTCCTTCTGACAGTGTCCTTTGCTTTGCAGAAACTTTGTAATTTTATGAGGTCCCATTTGTCGATTCTTGATCTTAGAGCATAAGCTATTGGTGTTCTGTTCAGGAACTTTTCCCCTGTGCCCAAGTCCTCCAGGGTCTTCCCAAGTTTCTTTTCTAATAGTTTCAGTGTGTCTGGTTTTATGTGGAGGTCCTTGATCCACTTGGAGTTGATCTTAGTACAAGGAGATAAGAGTGGGTCAATTCGCATTCTTCTGCATGTTGACCTCCAGTTGAACCAGCACCATTTGTTGAAAAGGCTATCTTTTTTCCACCGGATGGTTGTGGCTCCTTTATCAAAGATCAAGTGACCATAAGTCTGTGGGTTAATTTCTGGGTCTTCAATCCTATTCCATTGATCTACCTGCCTGTTGCTGTACCAATACCATGCAGTTTTTAACACAATTGCTCTGTAGTACTGCTTGAGGTCAGGGATATTGATTCCCCCAGAAGTCCTTTTATTGTTGAGAATAGTTTTAGCTATCCTGGGTTTTTTGTTGCTCCAGATGAATTTGAGAATTGCTCTTTCTAGATCTATGAAGAATTGATTTGGGATTTTGATGGGGATTGCATTGAATCTGTAGATTGCTTTTGGCAAGATGGCCATTTTTACTATATTGATCCTGCCAATCCAGGAGCAAGAAATATTTTTCCATCTCCTGAGGTCTTCTTCGATTTCTTTCTTCAGGGACTTGAAGTTCCTGTCATACAGATCTTTCACTTGTTTGGTTAGAGTTACGCCAAGGTACTTTATGTTGTTTGTGGCTATTGTGAAGGGTGTTATTTCCCTAACTTCTTTCTCAGCCTGCTTGTCCTTTGAGTACAAGAAGGCTACTGATTTGCTTGAGTTAATTTTATAACCAGCCACGTTGCTGAAGTTGTTTATCAGCTGTAGAAGTTCTCTGGTGGAGTTTTTTGGATCGCTTAAGTAGACTATCATATCATCTGCAAATAATGATACTTTGACTTCTTCCTTTCCAATTTGTATCCCTTTGACTTCCTTATGTTGTCTGATTGCTCTCGCTAGAACTTCAAGTACTATATTGAAAAGATATGGAGAGAGAGGACAGCCTTGTCTAGTCCCTGATTTTAGTGGAATTGCTTCAAGTTTCTCTCCATTTATTTTGATGTTGGCTACTGGTTTGCTGTAGATTGCTTTTACTATGTTTAGGTATGGGCCTTGAATTCCTGCTCTTTCCAAGACTTTTAGCATGAAAGGATGCTGAATTTTGTCAAATGCTTTTTCAGCATCTAATGAGATGACCATGTGGTTTTTTTCTTTTAGTTTGTTTATGTAGTGGATTACATTGATGGATTTCCGTATATTGAACCATCCCTGCATTCCTGGAATGAAGCCTACTTGATCATGGTGAATGATCGTTTTGATATGCTCTTGGATTCGGTTGGCAAGGATTTTATTTAGTATTTTTGCATCTATATTCATAAGAGAAATTGGCCTGTAGTTCTCTTTCTTTGTTGGATCTTTTTGTGGTTTAGGTATCAGCGTAATTGTGGTTTCGAAGAATGAGTTGGGCAGTGTCCCTTCTGTCTCTATTTTGTGGAATAGTTTGAAGAGTATTGGTGTTAAGTCTTCTTTGAAGGTCTGGTAGAATTCTGCACTAAAACCATCTGGTCCCGTACTTTTTTTGGTTGGGAGGCTTTCTATAACCCCTTCTATTTCTTTAAGGGTTATGGGACTGTTTAGCTGGTCTACTTGATGCTGATTTAATTTTGGTATTTGGTATCTGTCTAGGAAATTGTCCATTTCCTCCAGATTCTCCAGTTGTTTTGAGTATAGGCCTTTGTAGTAGGATCTGATGATCTTTTGAATTTCCTCTGTTTCTGTTGTTATATCCCCCTTTTCATTTTTAATTTTGTTAATTTGGATACTATCTCTGTGCCCTTTGGTTAGTCTAGCTAAGGGCTTATCTATCTTGTTGATTTTCTCGAAGAACCAGCTCTTGGTTTTGTTGATTCTTTGTATGGTTCTCTTTGTTTCTGCTTGATTGATTTCAGCCCTTAGTTTGATGATTTCCTCTCTTCTACTCCTCCTGGGTGAGTTAGCTTCTTTTTGTTCCAGCGCCTTCAGGTGTGCTGTTAAGTTGCTAGTGTATGCTCTTTCCAGTTTCTTTTTGGAGGCACTCAGGGCTATGAGTTTTCCTCTTAGCACTGCTTTCATTGTATCCCAGAGATTTGGGTAGGTCGTACCTTCATTTTCATTGAAGTCTAAAAAGTCTTTGATTTCTTTCTTTATTTCTTCCTTGACCAGGGTGTCATTGAGTAGAGTATTGTTCAGTTTCCATGTGTATGTGGGCTTTCTGTAGTTCTTCTTGCTATTGAAGATCACTTTTACTCCATAGTGATCCGATAGGAGACATGGGATTAGTTCGGTCTTCTTGTATTTGTTGAGGTCTGTCTTGTGACCAATTATATGATCAATTTTTGAGAAGGTACCGTGCGGTGCTGAGAAAAAGGTATACTCTTTTGTTTTAGGATGGAATGTTCTATATATATCTGTTAAATCCAATTGGTCCAAAGCTTCAATTAGTTTCACTGTGTCCCTGTTTAGTTTCTGCTTTCCTGATCGGTCCATTGAGGAGAGTGGAGTGTTGAAGTCACCTACAATCATTGTGTTAGGTGCGATGTGTGCTTTAAGCTTTAGTAAAGTTTCTTTTACGAATGAGGGTGCCCTTGCATTTGGTGCATAGATGTTCAGTATTGAGAATTCTTCTTGGTGGATTTTCCCTTTGACAAGCAGGAAGTGACCTTCTGTGTCTCTTTTGATGACTTTAGGTTGAAAGTCGATTTTATCTGATATTAGAATGGCTACTCCAGCTTGTTTCCTGGGACCATTTGCTTGTAGAACTGTCTTCCAGCCTTTTACTCTAAGGAGGTGTTTGTCTTTGACACTGAGATGTGTTTCCTGTATGCAGCAAAATGTAGGGTTTTTAAAAGCTCATAAATACTGGACAAAATTGAGGAACATAAAGCTATACTCACTGCTATTAGTAGTGTAAACTTCTCCAGCCACTATGAAAATCCATTTGAAAATTTCTCAACACATTAAAGATATAACTATCATATTACTCATGTTCATTCCTTCTAAGCGTCTAGGCATTTATCCAAAGAACTTGTAAGAGTCCATCAGAAGACCCCCACTCAATAAGGCCACAGACAGTGGAAGCACTGCAATCTGCAAGAGGTTTATTGTTCCAACACACGTTGAGGTCCCCCAGCTTGCAGGCAAGAGGAGACGCTGAGCTAACACAGCGTACCATTTTTATGAACATTTTGGTGGAGAGTTCAGGGGTTGCCTGAGTTGGACAACTTCAATTTGTTACCCTGAGCAACATTTAAAATTATTGATCAACTAGAATGGGGATGTTGTCTCCTCTGCCATTTGGCCTTGTCCTGCCCACCTTGTGGTATTTCCTGGCATTGTATTTTTGCAGCGTCACTTCCCTCTCTTACCTCACCCTAGGCAGGGTAGTTCTCTGTTTAGGCCATTTCCTTATCTGTCCTCCCCCAGGTAGTTATGGGTGGAAAGGAAAGTTTCAGTCCAGCTGTGAGCCACTATCCTTGGCCTTGGGTAGCTGGCCTGCTGTTTCTGACAGGGTTCACACAACCTTACAATACTACCAGATAAATACTTGTACATCCATGTTTATTTGACACAGAATTCACAATGGCTCTGAAATTGGGACCAATCAACATGTCTATGAATAAATGCTTGTCTTATCATTTCTATTGCTATGAAGAGACACCATGACCATGACAACTCATATAATGGAAAAGTTAATTAAGGCTAGCTTATTCCAATTTTAGAGGTTTACTTCATTATCTTCACTGTGGTAAGCTTAAAAATATACAAGCAGACATACAACTGAAGTGTAGCTATAGGAAAGAGAGAGGGGAGGAAGGGGGAGGCAGGAAGGGACAGAGACAGAGAGAGAAAGAGATACAGAGAGAGATATAGAGAGAGACAGAGAGAGACAGAGAGACAGAGAGAGACAGAGAGACAGAGAGCTGAGACAGGGTGGGCCTGCCTTGATCATTTGAAACCCTAAACTCCACCCCCCATAGTGACACACTTCCTCAGTAAGGCCATACTTAGTTTAATAAGGCCACATTTCCAAATGACCAAGAATTCAAATACATGAGCCAGGGGAGGGGGCATTCTTATTTAAACTACCACGATGGCTGAGTAAGGAAATTGTGGTAGTAACCACAGGGAAATGTTTTCAGATTCAAAAAGGAAAAAATCATGACATTAGCAAGAAAATAGATAAAACTGGGCATCATTGTGTCAAGAGCAATAAACCAAACCCAGAAAGAAGAATACCATATGTAAACCATATTTTCTTCAACATGCAGATGCTAGAATTTTATATATAAATCACTCATTTATTTTATACACACACACACATACACACACACACACACACATATATATATATATATATCAATGTATATATAATTGTGTGTGTGCACATGCGCATACATGCACATGTGTGTGCATGTGTGTATAAGTCATTAAATTGTAAAAGTACCATAATAGGAGAAAAATAAATCTCCCTCTCCCCCTATTGATTTTTGAGACAGGCCCCTCTCTATATAACCCTGACTGTCCTATATCCTGGAACTTCCTTTGTAGACTAGCAGGCTGTGAACTCCAAGAGACCCACCTTTTTCTGCCAACCAAGTCCTGGGATTAAAGGCATACACCATCATTCTAAGAAAGAAAAAGAAATCTTAATGTATTAGAATGAGAATATAGACGATGATCAAACACAGGCAAAATTGAAGCAGAATAATACTACTAAGATGATGAAAATCACTAGTAGGAGAGAGACATGGGAAAGAGAGAATAAAAAAGAGGAAGATGACAAATATGAAAACATTAGGTAGGAAGGTATTATAATGAAATAATTACATTGAATGATAACTTTGAAAAACTGAAGAAAAATATTAAATTTTTTCAGTAAGCCAATAAAATTATGAAAACTTTGGATAAATTAGAACATACCAGTTTTTGTACATTTTTATATGGAATAAATATAATTTCTCTTCTCATTAGTATATGATCAATCTTTGACATAGCACATTTAATTTTTATAATAATCCTATGAATTTGGGAAGAAATGTGTAGATAGATAGATAGATAGATAGATAGATAGATAGATGGAGAGAGAGAAACAGAGAGAGAGAGACAGAGACAGAGACAGAGACAGAAACAAAGAGAGACAGAGAGAGAAGAGAGAGAGAAAGACTTGGGAAATTTCAATGATGTCCTAATACTGCTACTAATGAATTAGTACCTCATCCTTATTTTTTGTGTTATTATTCCTTATACTGTAACAGACAGAAGACCAATATCAAGGCACTTTCTTCCATATCCAAAATAACTGGGAAATATGAATAAAAGCATGAAGCAGAAAAAAACAAAACAAAACAAAACAAAACCCCAAAAAACATTAAGCTGGGCAGTGGAGGTGCACACCTTTGATCCCAGTACTTGGGAGACAGAGGCAGGCAGATTTCTGAGTTCAAGGCCAGCCTTGTCTACAGAGTGAGTTCCAGGACAGCCATGGCTACACAGAGAAACCCTGTCTTGAAAAACAAACAAACAAACAAAAACCCTAAAAGAAACATATTAGTTATATATTAAATAATATTTATTTTATAAAAATACTAGATCTCATGTTCTCTACTATGCTATTGCAAGGATATCTGAACACAAAATGTAAGAAGAAAAGTATATAAATTTTTATGTCATTGCAAATTAAAGATTATAAATGAGCAGAAGCCAAAATATTAATATTTTATTTTTCAATTAAGTGTCCTTGTGAAATTTGTCATCTCTAAAATTATCCTAAGCATAACTTAGAATATTAAATTTCAAAAGCACATAAACTAAAATAATTGCATATTAAAGATTACTGACAGCTCCTAAACTGTGCATTTACTTTAGGAGGTTCCACATAAATGAACTTTATTTAGATATTTCAATTAAATCTCCAGGGAGTTTCCATGTAAAATTTAAGCAATGTATTTTATTGTTTCTAATTCTCTAGTGATTTAAGTTTTTAACTCACAAAAGGAAAATATTTTTACACAATGATATTTGATCTAAAGTTTGAAGAATTTTCTTATACTTTTTAAAACTATAATTGACTTCAGTATAAGAACTGAAATATCAACCACGGTTTAGCTAATATTTTAATTCTTTAAAATAGTTGCAAAGAAATTGTACTTAAGCCTAGATAAAAAATATTTGAATTGTGTTTTAAACCTTTTGAAAATGCAAACTGATTAGGCTTATATATGTATTTTACCTCCAATTTTATTATTAAGCAATAATTTTATGGAGAATGGAGGATTCTATACTCTTTAAACTATACGTTTATTCATTACCCAATTCTAATTTCATTTCATTATTTTTTGTCTATTGCCTTGTTTTTGAGATAATGTTCTTCTGTGTAGTCCTGAATGTCCTGTAGCTACCCCTATATACTAGGCTGGATTTCAACTCCCCAGAGCTCTACTTGCCTTTGCCTACCGAATTCATGTTCTGGAATTAAAGATTCTACGACTCCCAATTCATTCCTCAACTTTTAAATTTAGAATTTACCAGATTTCAGTTATTTCTACAGACCTTTAAAGACATTCTAACTTCTTAAATAAGGATAAATAAATGTGTTTCTGTGTGCACCTATTGCAGGTCATACATGCTACAAAGGTTCTCAGCCATGCAAATCTTTAGGGGAAATCTGAACAAAGGCAAACATCCAGAGAATAATGTCATAGACATAGGAAAAAGGAAGCGTAGTATCCAGGAGTATGATTTTTATATGGAAGAAAATTCAAGAGACATACTCATACCATACTCAAAGCACAGTTATTTCCCTGTTACTCCAATTTATGGTTTCAGTGTAATCAAAATGTTAATGTTTTTTTCAGAAGGTAGCAAAGTTGTATGCCTTTCCCTGGAAAGATATTTAAAAATGTATATTTATTTACCAAAAAATAGGGTACTGACAGGAAATCAAAAACGTGACTCCATCAAGTCTAGCATGCTGAAGCGATGGGCTTATTGGGATTATTTCATCATAGATGAAGGGCTGGTAGTAGGAATGTAAGTAATGGTTCACAAATGGTACAAACCTGGAGTTATCTGCAAAACATGTAGGCAGTTCTGCAAACCATAGTCTCCCTTTCCTACCAATTGCTCACAGGGATTTTATAAATCTTGTAAGAATTTATGAGTTTCCTGAAACTTGTAAGTATCATTCATTGCCTGAAGCATATGATTTTCCTTTCTTCCTCTAGGAAGAAATGTCTAAATTCATATGAAATCCCTGGGCAATAAGAAAAGACAATCTTTACATCTGTGTGGAATCATAAACAATGCTAGGTTAATCAGCCTAGGAAATAAACAAGAACAAGCCTAGAAATACCACACTTACTACTTTCCCAACATGTTACAAATATATCATGTTGTACAGTTAAGGCAATATGGCATCAGGAAAAAAAAGAGGAATATAAAATGAGTAGAATAGAAAGGTACAAAGTAGCTGGGCAGTGGTGTCACATGTCTTTAATTACAGCACTTGGGAGGCAAAGGCAGGTGGATTTCTGTGTTCTAGGCTAGCCTGGTCTACAGAGTGTGTTCCAGGACAGCCAGGCCTATGCAGAGAAACCCTGTTTCAAAAAACAAAAACAAAAAAGCAAACAAACAAATGAAAAACAAGTACAAAATAAACTCATACATTTAGGCACAACTTATTTTCAGCAATGGTGTGAAGAACACATGGAGAAAGGAGGTTCACTTCAACTAAAGGTGTTAGGAGAATTGGGTTTAAATACAGAAAAGCATGAAAATGAACTACTCTTCTACAACATCTATGAAAGAATTAATTCAAATATATTAAAGACTAATTTTAGAAAAAGACTGAAATAATAGCTATCAGGAAAATCATATGGAACATTCCCTTTGACATCAGTATAAATAACTTTCATATTGTCCCAAAAAACATCAGCATTGATTAAAATGGTCATTAGCATTGCACCAATCTCAGTGGCTTCTGTACATCAAGAGAAACATACAAAAAAATGAAGCAACAAGCTGCAGAATGGGAAAAGGATGCCAGTGATCCAAATACTTAATAAGAAATTTTTAGTAGATAAAATAAAACCTCAAAAATGACTAAGAAAACAATGAATGTATAACATTAACCTGAAGTTGTCACAGAAAATAAATATCAGACATATCACAAGGCACTCAAAATCACTTTCCTTTAGCTAAATAAAAATTAACGTCACTCAAAACTTGTGATGGTAGTTTAATAAGCAAGAGAAAATGTAAATCTTTGGAGGAGATAGATGAAGGCAACTCGTAGAAGTTGTGGGATGGTAAATTTGTACAGCCATTGTGGAAAAGCTGTGGGAGTGTCTCAAAATGTCAAGATTAGAGCTAGCAGTCATGCCAGTCTTTTCTCCATAGTGATTCTACATCATATAAAGGTGATATTTAATATTTACCATCATACATTCCAAGGAAATTTTATAACATACTTTTTGAAAAATCATTATGATATAATACATCCCTTAAATAACTTAGTCCAACTTTTAAGATTTTCAGATATATTTTTTGAGACAGTGTGTGATACTTTGAATAAAAATACCCTCCCTAGGCCAATAGATAGTAGAGCTATTAGGGGGTTTGGCCTTTTGCAGTAAGTACAGTCTTGTTGGAGGAGTGTCTTAGGGTTTTAAAGCTGTGAACAGACACCATGACCAAGGCAATCTTATAAATGACATTTACTTGGGGCTAGTTTACAGGTTAAGAGATTAAATTTAGTATCATCACAGTAGGGGTATGACAGCATACAGGCAGACATAATAGAGGAGGAGCAGAGCGTTCCACATCTTCATCTGAAGGCTGCTAGCAGAATACTGGCTTCCAGGTAGCTAGGATGAGGGTCTTAAAGCCCACACCCACAGTGACACACCTATTTTAACAGGACCATAACTTCTAATAGTGCCATTCCAAGGGCTGGGCCTATAGCAACCACCACAAGAAGACATGCCACTGGGGCTTGATTTTTAAGGTCTCAGAAGAAGTTCAAGCCAGGCCTGGTGGCTCATTGTCTCTTCTTGTTGCCTGTATATCCAGATGTAGAACACTAAGTTGCCTTTACAGCATCATTATACCTTCATGACACCATGTTTCCTACCATGGCAATAGTGGACTGAACCTCTGAACTGTTAGCCAACCCCAATTAAATGTTTCCTTGATATGAACTGCCATGGTCCTGGTGTCTCTTCTCAGCAACAGAAACACTATGATATAAGGTTTTTCTACATAGCCCCAGTTCTCCTGGAATTCACAACTTAGACAAAGCTGGCCTTGAACTCACTGAGATCAGCATGCCTCTCCAATGTTCTACTATTCAAGTTATACACCACCAAGCTGGCCTGGTCTACATAGGGAGTGTCAGGACAGTCAGGGGATACACTGAGGAACACTCTCTAGGGAAAAAAAAAGATTTAGTAGTTATAACATGGCCTTTTAAGATTTAAAAAAATGGGGTTTGAACCCACTTTTAAAATATAAAATTAGCAGAAAATATTACAGATATGGCTATATTATCCATCAATATGTATATTTTGAACAAAATGTTTCTGACATGCTACATCACATTGCATTAATTTTCAAGGAGTAAAGTTCATTTATTCAACTTTGTACACAGAAATCTCAAGAAAGAAACTTGGCTCTCATGTTACTGGAAATATTTTTAAAACAGTGTTTTCCCTACCAATCTAGGATGAATTCTTCTAAATTTCGAGACACTACCACAAATATATTTTAAGTAATTGAAGTTCATGTGTTCTCTTTGAAAAACTGAAATTCTCAAGGATTATTTATGTTCTCAGGTATTGAATTGCTGATTCTGTGGTGAAACTTCATGATAACAAATATGCAGCCACTAATCATTATCTAGGTCTTTAAATCCTTACTCTTGTAATTATTATATTTAGTTTTTATACCTATTAAGAGTGATACTTGTGCCGGGCGGTGGTGGCACACGCCTTTAATCCCAGCACTTGGGAGGCAGAGGCGGCGGATTTCTGAGTTTGAGGCCATCCTGGTCTACTGAGTGAGTTCCAGGACAGCCAGGGCTACACAGAGAAACCCTGTCTCAAAAAAAAAAAAAGAAAAGAAAAGAAAGAGTGATACTTGCCTACTTCTCCTGAGTGCTATTGCTCTAGCTGAAGGTCCCTGATACTTATTTGTGTCATTACAGTAGAATCTTCAGAAGACTGCTTGTAACATATATCCTTGTTTCAGTTTCCCATTAGTGGGTGATATTTTAAATGATAAATGTCAGGAACCATCATAGAGCAAGCTAATGAATTGCAGTTGATCTTCCTGAGATGTTCCACTTTTGATTAAAAAAAAAAAGCAATACATGATGTGCTTGCTCCCATATGTAAGGCCCTGGAGAAATTCATTTTGGGAAATATTCTTACTATTAATATACTTTTTTCTATTATTTTTAAACATATATAACAATCACTAGGTATTAGCCTACTCTTTTGAACACATCTCTACAAAACTATGAAGATGCATTCTCTTGACGTGATGCTAAATAGACGAATAGATGACTTTTTAAGTCTTAATGATGATCCTATAAGAATTCCTGTAATTATATTAGTACTTATTAAGCTCTTTTATAGTGAGACTGCTATTAAGTCATGTCTGATAACCAAAACTGCAATGAGAATTCTGCCAGTCTTTATTCTCACTTCTGAAACAGTAAACAAACATTCTACTGGTTAGAGAACTTTCCAAAAGGTTGTAAAACCATTAACCAATGGTTGTAAAAGGGGAACTAACAATTTTTCATAGATGCTAGGACAGACAATAAACTGGTTTATTTATACAAAATTTGACTAATAGCTTAGTTATGGTTTTTAACTCTCCACAAACCCGTAGAGTGATGACAGGTGAGGAATGTTTAGCCAGATAATTACTCATAATGGATATACATGTAAACGTTCACTGTTGCAAACTTATTATTTGATTTATGATTTGAACTTTTGAGTCAACTTGTGATGAACTTTTAACCATGTGATCTTGTATTCTGAAAGATGTATAAGTGCTTAGAACAAATGGAAGAGGACACTCTTGCTCTGACACATTCATTCTCCTTGTCCCTGCTCTTCTTAGCATTATTCTCCTTATCCCCCTCTTCTTAACACGCCTTATTGTGCTTTTCTAATCATTCTGCTTTTCCCCTTTTTCCGTAGAGAGCTTTCATAGGAAACTTTTTACCACTTAGAAATAAATGTTAAAATCACTTTCCAAACTGTCCCTTTTTCTTACTGTGACTTCAACTAGCAGGCTGAAAGATTGAGCTGCACACTTCCTGCATAGATAGAGCAAATGCTACTTTACCTTTTCTCCAGCTGTTTTAGGATGAGGTGCTAAGTGGCTGAGACTGCAGTTTCGGCCTCAGAAGAACTCAGAAGGCAGGTCAGCAAACGAAGCAAAGCAACTTATATTAGGTAGAAAAACATTTTATTATTAAATAGGAAACCTAAATATCTCCTAAGACAAAGCCTTTCCTCCATATCTTGTATGCTCCACCAATACTCTTCCTCCTCTGCTGCCTCAAGGGGAACCAAAAACAAAAACAACAACAACAAAAAGACTCTGCTGGGGCTGGCCCTCAGAAATAATTTTGTTATTATTTCAACTTAAAAAAATCTTGGAAGACTTTCTCATTAAATCACAATAAAGGACTGGGGAGATAGCTCAGTATTTAAGAAACTGGTTTCCAGCACCAATATCATGCAGCACATTAACTGTAATTCCAGATCTAGGAATATATGATGTCTCTGGCCTCCATGAGCTGCAAGACTCGGGAGTACATATTCACCTGAGTCATTCATAAATATACTTACAGAAATTAATCATTAAATTCATATGAAAACTCCATGTCTTTTTTTTATGGTTATAAGACACTTTTCTATTTCTTTTTCTTTTTTTCTTTTATTTTTATTAGATATAATCTTTATTTACATTTCAAATGATTTCCCCATTCCTTGTTCCCCCTCAAAGTCCCATAAGCCATCTTTCTTGCCCCCATTCCCCAATCAACTCCTCCCGCTTTACTGTCCTGGTATTCCCCTACACTGCTGCACAGAGCCTTTCCAGGACCAGGGACCTCTCCTCCCTTTGATGTCCAACAAGGCCATCCTCTGCTGCCTATGCATCTGGAGCCATGAGTAAAGCCATGTGTAGTATCTGGTTGATGTCTTTGTCCCTGGGAGCTCTGGGAGTACTGGGTAGCTCATATTGTTCCTCCTATGGTGCTGCAAACCCCATCAGATCCTTGGGTCCTTTCTCTAGCTCCCCCATTGGGGACCCTGTGCTCAGTTCAATGGTTGGCTGAGAGTGTCCCCCTCTGTATTTGTCATGCACTAGCAGAGCCTCCCAGGTGACAGATATATCCGGCTCCAGTGAGCAAGTACTTGTGGGCATCGGTAATAGTGTCTGGGTTTTGTAACTGTATATGCAATTAAACAGTATTAATATCAACTAAGCCTATGTTTCCAACATTAGTTTTAATAATCCTCCATTTTATTTCATTCAGTCTAGGCATTATCAACTTCTCATGAAAATTATTTTTGGATTCTTGTTTTTTATTAAAGAAATTTGCTCTTTGAAATTTCATACATGTATAAAATTACCATTTCCCTTACATTCTCTCATTTCCTTATTACCTTCTTTCTTTCTTCATACATTTTACTCTCCTCTCTCTCTTAAGGCTACCCATCCACCAATATGCCACATGAATATCAGCATCATGCCTTTTAATTTCTATCCTACTTCTTGGGAAATTCTTGCAATTTTACTCTATTGACTGTTTACTATCAATTAGACTTTATCTGAAAATCTTCCTTGACCAGCTTAACTGAACTTGAACCTCATCTGCAGTCACTTTTCCCACTTCAGTATTGGAGAGTACAGCCTACTGGCTATTGGGCAATACCTACACAGGTAGTCTTAGGGTTACATAAGGAAAAAAAAGTTCTATATTTCATACATGTATATGTATGTATGTATGTATGTATGTATGTATGAATGTATGTATGAAATCAAGCTGTGCAAATCACTGGGAGGAAGCCAGTAAGCAATATTACCCTATGAACAAAGCTGCAGTTTCCATATTGAGGTTGCCACTAAGATGTTCCTGCCCTTACTTCTCTTCATGATGGACTATAAGTTTTTAAATAAAAAATACACTTTTCTCTTCAAGTTGCTTGTGATGGTTATCACAGAAACACAAATCAAATTACCAGTGTTGCTATTTTGACTAATATGAAGATAAGCATGAAGTGTACCTGTTAAAAGGGAAGGATATAAATTAGAAAGAACACTTGAAAATAAATTGTCTGTTTCTTAGTTTACTTAAGAGCGTTCCAGTAGGTGTCATATTCCAGGAATTTGGTCAGTTATTACAAGGAAAGGACTAGAAACTATGACACCTTAACTTTGCCAAACTAAATTATACAATAAAAAGGGAATAAAAACACATGAAAATTTGTTGCACATTTCTGAAGAAAATATTAGCAAATGAAAGAGAAATAGTAGATCTATTTGAGAATGAAAATTGAAAAATTTCACATTGAAGTCGAGACTGAATTTATTATTCAAATAGTATTTCTAATGTAGAGAATATATTTAATAGAATATGTTAAAAAAAGATAATTCCAGTTACTGACTTGGGGAAATACTGAGGTTCTATTTGACATAGATGAAGTTAACACAGTTTAATATATTCCATCCAATCTTATGTTAAGAATATTTTTTCACAAACATAAATTTAAAATGATGTCTGTAACCAAATATTTGGATTTTACCTATCTGTCACTACTCCTACAATCATTACTGTTAATTTGGTAGTTTGAATCAAAATGGACCCTATAGGCTTATAGACAGTGGCACTATTAGGAGGAATTACCTTGTAGAAGTAGGTGTGATCTTGTTGAAATAAGTATATCACTAGGAGTGGGCTCTATAGTTTCAGAAACTCAAACAAGGTCTAGTGGCTTACAATTTCTTTCTGCTGCCTGCTGATATAGAGAAAGAATTCTCATCTACCTACCTGTACCATGTCTGCCCATGTTCTACCATGCTTCCTACCATGATAATACTGGAGTACACCTCTAAACTTGTAATCCAACCAAAATTAAAAGGTTTCCTTTATGGGAATTGTCATGGTCCCTCCTACCCTCCCCGCTTGTGATTGCTTTCTTCTCCCTCCCACATGGGACTGAGATGTCCTCACTTGGGCCCTTCAGCTTGTTGATCTTTTTGAGTTCTGTGGATTGTATCTTGGGTATTCTGAATTTTCCTTGTTTTTTTTTTCTTTTTGGCTAATATCTACTTGTTGGTGAGTACATATCATGCATGTCCTTTTGGGTCTGAGTTACCTCACTCAGGATGATATTTGCTAGTTCTATCCATTTGCCAGCAAAACTCAGGAAGCCCTTGTTCTTAACAGATGAGTAGTATTACATTGTGTAAATAAACCACATTTTCTGTATCTGTATTCTGTGGGGATGGGGTGGGGAGAGGAGAAACTGATCTGGTATTAGGTGAGGGAAAAGGACTGAAGCTCTGAGGTCCAGCAGAGAAAAAATGGAAACAGACAACCTCAGGAGGTAGGAGATTCGCAGGCCCTCCAAAATGCATCAGAGACCTGGGAGATGAGAGACTCTCAGAACTCAAAGGGAGAGACCTTAGATGAAATACACACCAGTAGAGAGAGGGAACTTATAGAGCCTACCTCCAGCAGGAAGACAGGGTGTCAAGTGAGGGAAGGGGTTGCCTTCCCACAGTCAGAACTCTGACCCTTAATTTTTCCTGTCTGAAAGAGCTGCAGGGATGGAAATTGAGGGGAGCCTGAGGAAAAGAAGGTCAAGCAACAGACTCAATGTGGGATCCAGTTCAAGGGAGAAGTCCCAAGGCCTGACACTATTAATAAAGCTATGGAGTGCTCGCAAAAAGGGATCTATCATGACTGCACACAGAAAGACCCATCAAACAACTGAAAGAGTCAGATGCAGATTTTTGAATCCACAAATGGACAGAAGCTGCTGCCCCTGTGGCTGAATTAGGGAAAAGCTGGAAGAAACTGATAAGGAGGGTGAACCTGAGGTGGAGGACCAGCAGTCTCAATTAACCTGGAACCTGGTGATCTCTCAAACACTGGACCATCAACCAGGCAGCATACACCAGTTGATATGTGGCCTCCAACACATATACAGCAGAGGACTACCAGGACGGGAAGGACTGGGATCAGTCAGAGAAGATCAATCTAAGCTTCAAGAGACTGGAGACCCCAAGGAATTTAGAGGTCTGGTTGGGTAGGTGGATGGTGGGGACATCCTCATGGAAACTGGAGGGTGGGGAGGAGGTATGCCATGTGGAACAGTCAGAGGGTTGACCGGGGAGGCATGAATAAAATCAAAATCTGGAGTGTAAAAAAAGAAAGAAAGAAAGAATGAAAGAAAGAAAGAAAGAAAGAAAGAAAGAAAGAAAGAAAGAATGAAAGAGACAAAAAAAGTTGCCAGAGCTTCCCCTGTGTCCTCTATTGGCAGGCCCACAGATCTAGATCTGGGACTACCAGCTCTTCCTGCATTTCCAGAGGCCTACTGTTATCTGGGACTGGAAGAGGCCTGCTGACATCAGGAATTCCAGGCTTGCCAACACCAAGAAAAACATGATAGCTAACATAAGCTTGAATTAATTGTTTTGAAGATGGTATATAGATATATTGCTCTAATATGTCTTATACTCAAATTCTGTCTAATGTGAGCTCCACGTGAATTCTTGGTTTAAATACTGCTTTGAATAGCTGACTGCTTACAAGCAGGTATAGATAGAAGTGTGAATCAATGGTGTTAAGATGGTATCAAGATCTATTACTCTCATATACCTTGCAGGATACACATATTCTGTCTAACATGGGCTCCATAGGAATATTGGGTTTTATATCCTCTTAGCAACTTAGGAAAGGCCTAAGTATAGGCATATATAGTATTTTAGTTTACTTCAGTTATTACAGATATTGTCTGAATAATGTGGGGAATTTCAGCTGTGATTCAGAACTAGGAGAAGGAAAATTAGTCACTGACTTCAAGTAGCAAGAGCAGTGGACAGGTATTAATAAATGTCTGTGGTTCCTGGCAGAGAGCTGAACAGATAGATGTTATAGCATGCTGGCTGCTCTAGGCAGAGAGCTGAACCATAAGATGGTATAAGGTTGCTTTATTTGCCTTGCAGGATACTCCTAGTATATCTAACATGGGCTCTATGGGAATATTGGGTTTTATATCCTCTTGGCAACATAGGAAAGGCCTAAATATAGGCACATACAGTATTTTAGGTTACTTCATTTATTTTGGATTGTTTTAATTTGAACTAGGATAGGGAATATTAGTCACTGACTCCAGAGTAGAGTGCGCAGTGATAATGATTGCCTGATTTGAACACGTATTAATTTTCTGTGTCTTTGGCTCCAGGTAGAGAGATCAACATACAGATTTTATACAGGTATTGATGAAATGTCTGTTGCTCTGGGCAGAGAGCCAAATGGAATGATGGTATAGATTGTTAAACCAAATACAGAAAGCTCTTATTCTGTTAATGTGGGCTCCAGGGGAATCTTGAGTGTCTTTTCCTACTTGGCAAGATAGGAAAATTCTAGTGCAAGCACATACAGTATCCCAGTTTACTTCATTTGTATTAGATTGTATTATCTTTCAAAATGGGTGGAATGTTGAGTTTTGTGGTGATATTATTCCTCTGGGAAAGAGGTCAAAATGGAGGTTTTTGCTCAAGGATATGTTGCTTTGAGAAAAAGTTTTTGTCTTTGTGTTATGGGGAAAGGTGATTAAGGTATTTACACCTTCCAGAGTTATATAGAATGTATCTGATAGAGGGATATCCCCTGAAAAACTAGATTCCAGAGAATCAAACCAAATGGTTATCTTAATGATATTAAAAAAATTGCTTTGAGTTTTGTATATTACAGGATATAAAACCTTGGTGAGCCTCCCGTTGAACTCTGGATGTCTTGCACTTTCAGCCAGATCTATTCATGACACAGATATCAGTGTCTAAATCAATCATTGGTGGGGCCTTCTTAAAGCAAACCAACTCTTTCCCCCTAACATCCCCACCCCTTAAAAATATCTCACTGAACAGTGGTGGTTCATGCCTTTAATCCCAGCACACAGGAAGCAGAGACAGGCAGATTTCTGAGTTCGAGGTCAGCCTGGTCTACAGAGTGAGTTCCAGGACAGCCAGGGCTACACAGAGAAACCCTGTCTCAAAAAACAAAACAAAAACAGAACAAAAAATATATCAACGCCCATATTCAGCTTGAAGACGTTATGAAGAATATTCCACCCAGTTCCGTGGGCTTTGGGGCTGTAGAGGGTTATTAATAGGTGGTCTTTCTAGGGAATATAGAAATGGCAATATTGGAACAGGAAGGGATAGCTAGAATTGATTGCATAGCCATAATTTCATTTGGTAGAAATCTCTGTTACTGAAATAATGTCAGAATTTCTTAAATGGTACATAATTTATTTTGATGCATAATCAAGGGTTTCATTGATATAAATTTCATCTATTGATACAAAAATTTGTAAGTACAAAGATTAGACCCAGTCTTTCTTTAACTGTTATTTTAATTTGATCTGAGATATTTAAGACTCTGAGTTCAGGAACAAATAGCAAATTCATGGCTGTGAGTTTATTGTTAGGGCTTTTTTCCCTCAAAAAATTAATTAGAAATAGCTGAGAGTAGTTTACAGATAATCCAGATAACTTTAAATAGATAGTTGGTTTTCAAAAATGTCAGAAATCCACAGAATGTGACATTTAATGTTATCCATTCACTTGCTGTTAAGGCTAATCTGCTCCTGACAGCTTTCCCTGTCTTGGAATTAAAGAAGAAATTGAACATCTATGTGTTACTTCAGTTGTGACTAGACAGTCACTAGGCAAGAATTACCCCTTTTCATCTACAGACATAATTCTGTCCAAAGAAAGGGCACAATTACAGGTTTAGGACTGCTTGGATGTGCTGAGACAGAATAGGCTAGTCCATAGTCCTTAAAATTCCTGTATCTCTAAGGACTTCAGATGATCCTGGCCAGAATGCTGAAGACTGATGCTCTAAAGTTTTCAAGTAAGGGACTGTTCAGGTGATCTGTGGTCTCTATAAATTGGCTATGTTATGGAAGCTGTGTTAGTTTTTCTATAAATTTTCAATTAATATCACTTGTTCTTGGATTTCTGACAGGGTTGAAGACTGATAGCTAACCCAATCTGTTTAGCATTGAGAAAATGATATAGATTTGAGAGAATAATTTTCAGATGGCTTACAATCAAAGCCATGACTTTAGTCAAGTGTAGAATGATAAGAATTTTAATTTAGGATACATGACAATATTCTATCTTAATGCAATATTGATGGACTGGGTGTTAGGTTTATCTATACATTATAAATTACAAAATGGTAATAGTTGTGCTCTATATTGAGAGTAAGATTGTGATTTTTATTAGAACAGAAAGGGGGAAGTGTTGTGGATGGGCCTGGTGCTGTTCTTTTGAAACAATCCCCTAATGAATAAAGGAGCCAATCACTGGGTGAGTAGGCAGGACTTACAGTTGGACAGAAGAGAGGAAACAGAAGAGAGTTATGTCTCTTTGGAACCTGGACAACAGAGGGGTAAGATGTAGGTACTAGAGTTTTCTAGTATCATGGTGGATTTGCAAGAATATACCACCAGAGAAATCAGATTTTTTTGTTTTGTTTTGTTTTTGTTTGTTTTTTTAATTTTTATTTTCTATATTCTATGTTTACATTCCAAAGGCTTTCCCCTTTCCCAGTTCTCCCCCCCCACCATACGTCCCATAATTCCTCTCGCCCCCCAACTATTCCACAATCATTCCCCCTCCCACCACGGTTTCTCTGTTCTGGGTCTACAAAACTGGATCCAATCTTTACAGGCCCAGGGTCCTCTCCTTTCTTCTTTTTGGGAATTATTTGACTTGCTAATTGTGCCTTGAGTATTTAGGACTTCTGAGCTCATTAATATCCACTTATCAGTGATTTCATTTCATGTGTATTCTTTTTTTTTAATTTTTATTTTCTATATTCTATGTTTACATTCCAAAGGCTTTCCCCTTTCCCAGTTACCCCCACCATATGTCCCATAATTGCTCTCCCCCCCTGCTATTCCCCACTCATCCCCCACCCAAATTTCTCTGTTCTGGGTCTACAATACTGGATCCAATCTTTACAGGCCCAGGGTCCTCTCCTTTCTTCTTCTTGGGAGTCATTTGACTTGCTAATTGTGCCTTGAGTATTTAGGGCTTCTGGGCTCATTAATATCCACTTATCAGTGATTGCATTTCATGTGTATTCTTTTGTGATTGGGTTAACTCACTCAGGATGATATTTTCAAGGTCTAACCATTTACCTACAAATTGAATGAGTTCATTATTTTTAATTGCTGACTAGTATTCCATTGTATAAATATACCACATTTTCTGGATCCATTCCTCTTTTGAGGGATATCTGGGCTCCTTCCAATTTCTGGCTATTATAAACGAGGCTGCTATAAACATAGTCGAGCATGTGTCTTTATTGTATGCAGGGGAATCCTCTGGGTATATGCCCAGGAGTGGTATGCCAGGTTCCTCTGGAAGTGACATGCCCAATTTTCTGAGGAACCGCCACACTGATTTCCAGAGCGGTTTTACCATTTTGCAATCCCACCAAGAGTGGAGGAGTGTTCCTCTTTCTCCACATCCTCGCCAGCACTTGTTGTCTCTCGAGTTTTTAATCTTAGCCATTCTGACTGGAATGAGATGGAATCTCAGGGTTGTTTTGATTTGCATTTCCCTGATTACTAATGATGTTGAACATCTCTTAAGGTGTTTCTCGGTTTTTCATCTGGTGAAAATTCTTTGTTTAGCTCTGAACCCATTTTTTGATAGGGTTATTTGGTTCTTTGGGGTCTAACTTCTTGAGTTCTTTGTATATATTGGATATTAGTCCTCTGTCGGATGTGGGGTTGGTGAAGATCTTTTCCCACTTTGTTGGTTGCCATTTTGTCCTTCTGACAGTGTCCTTTGCCTTGCAGAAACTTTGTAATTTTATGAGGTCCCATTTGTCAATTCTTGTTCTTAGAGCATAAGCTATTGGTGTTCTGTTCAGGAACTTTCCCCCTATGCCCATGTCCTCCAGGGTCTTCCCAAGTTTCTTTTCTAATAGTTTCAGTGTGTCTGGTTTTATGTGGAGGTCCTTGATCCACTTGGAGTGGATCTTAGTACAAGGAGATAAGAGTGGGTCGATTCGCATTCTTCTGCATGTTGACCTCCAGTTGAGCCAGCACCATTGTTGTTTTTTCCACAGGATGGTTGTGGCTCCTTTATCAAAGATCAAGTGACCATAAGTCAGTGGGTTAATTTCTGGGTCTTCAATCCTATTCCATTGATCTACTTGCCTGTTGCTGTACCAATACCATGCAGTTTTTAACACAATTGCTCTGTAGTACTGCTTGAGGTCAGGGATATTGATTCCCCCAGAAGTCCTTTTATTGTTGAGAATAGTTTTAGCTATCCTGGGTTTTTTGTTGCTCCAGATGAATTTGAGAATTGCTCTTTCTAGATCTATGAAAAATTGAGTTGGGATTTTGATGGGGATCACATTGAATCTGTAGATTGCTTTTGGTAAGATGGCCATTTTTACTATATTGATCCTGCCAATCCAGGAGCAAGAAATATTTTTCCATCTTCTGAGGTCTTCTTCAATTTTTTTTTTCAAGGACTTGAAGTTCCTGTCATACAGATCTTTTGCTTGTTTGGTTAGAGTTACGCCAAGGTACTTTATGTTGTTTGTGGCTATTGTGAATGGTATTATTTCCCTAACTTCTTTCTCAGCCTGCTTGTCCTTTGAGTACAAGAAGGCAACTGATTTGCTTGAGTTAATTTTATAACCAGCCACTTTGCTGAAGTTGTTTATCAGCTGTACTATCATATCATCTGCAAATAATGATAGTTTGACTTCTTCCTTTCCAATTTGTATCCCTTTGACTTCCTTATGTTGTCTAATTGCTCTCGCTAGAACTTCAAGTACTATATTGAAAATATATGGAGAGAGAGGGCAGCCTTGTCTAGTCCCTGATTTTAGTGGGATTGCTTCAAGTTTCTCTCCATTTATTTTGATGTTGGCTACTGGTTTGCTGTAGATTGCTTTTACTATGTTTAGCTATGGGCCTTGAATTCCTGCTCTTTCCAAGACTTTTAGCATGAGAGGATGAGAAATCAGATTTTAATAAGGTTTACAAGATTAGATTTTAGTTGCTGTGCCCAGAGATTGAGTTACCACTGTTTCTGAACTAAATTTTTGTTATGTTTTCCTTCACACAATGGTTAGTCTGGGTTCAAGAGCAAAGGGTACAGCAGCCAAACATTGGTTTGCCTGAGGTGCTCTACAAAGACCATGGGCGATTCGAAGCATGGGATTGGTATGGTAGCAACTAGCCAGTGGGTTACTAGCAAGAAGGGTGGAAAGATTATGAAGTTCATAGTCAGCATCTTCATGAGATAAAAACAGGTTGACCATTGCCTGCCAATGGGACGGCTGGCCAGGCTGCTGGGACAGAGGCAAAATCATGGGAATGAGTGGTAATATTTTTTATTATTATTCCCCTCAACATTCCTTCTGCTTGTATCTTATGGAATACTTTGAAGACTATTGATATTGCATCTTCTTTGAAGGTCTGATAGAATTCCACACTAAACCCATCTGGTCCTGAGCATTTTTATTTTTGGTTTGGAGAATATTAATGACTACTTCTAAATCTTTAGGGGTTATGGGACAGTTTACATGGTTTATCTGATCCTGTTTGGCACTTGGTATCTGTTTAGGAAATTGTCCATTTCATCCAGATTTTCCAATTTTGTTGAATATAAGTTATTGTAGTAGGATCTGATGATGTTTTGTATTTTCACGGTTAATGATATAATGTTTCCCTTTTCATTTCTGATTTTATTAATTTGGACAATGTCTGCCTGCTCTCTAGTTAGTCTAGCTAAGGGTTTATCTATATTGTTGATTTTCTCAAAGAACCAGCTCCTGTTTCTGTTGATTTTTGGCATAGTTCTTTTTGTTTCTATTCAGTTGATTTCAGTCCTGAGTTTGATTATTTCCTGCTGTCTACTCCTCTTAGGGGTATTTGCTACTTTTTGTTCTAGAGGTGTGATGTCAATCTTCTAGTGTAAACTCTTCCCAGTTTCTTTTTGGAAGCATATAGAGCTATGAGTTTTCTGCTTACCACTGCTTTCATTGTGTCCCATAAGTTTTGGTATGATGTGTCTTCATTTTTATTGAATTCTAAAAAGTCTTTAATTTATTTCTTCCTCGACCAAGTTATCATTGAATAGAGCATTGTTCAGCTTCCATGTATATGTGAGCTTTCTGCTGGTTTTGTTGCTCTTGAAGACCAGACTTAATCCATAGTAATCTGATAGGAGACATAGGATTATTTCAATCTTATTGAAATAATAATTTCAATCTTATTTCTATCTGTTGAGGCTTGTTTTGCGAGTAATTATACGGACAATTTTGGAGAAGGTGCCATGAGGTGCTGAGAAGACAGTATAGTCTTTTATGATAAAATGTCTGTTAAGTCTGTTTGGTTGATAACTTCAGTTAATTTCCCTGTTTAGTTTCTGTTTCCATGATCTTTTCTTTGCTGCGAGTGGGGCGTTGAAGTCCCCTACTATTGTTGTGTGCTATCCAATGTGTGCTTTGAGTTTTAGTAAAGTTCCTTTTATGAATGTGGGTGTCCTTGCATTTGGAGCATACATAGATAATCAGAACTGTGAGTTCATCTTGGTAGATTTTCCTTTGATTAATAAGAAGTCTCCTTCCTTATGTATTGATAACTTTTGGTTGAATGTTGATTTTATTTGATATTTGAATGGCTACACCAGCTTGGTTCTTGGGACCATTTGCTTGGAAATTGTTGTCAAAGCTTTTACTCTGAGGTAGTGTCTCTCTTTGTGACTGTGGTGGTTTTCCTGTAGGCAGCAAAATGCTGGGTTCTGTTTACATATCTGGTCTTTTAGTCTATGTCTTTGTATTGATGAACTGAGCCCACTGATGTTAAGAAATATTAAGAAAAAGTGACAGTTACTTGTTATTTTTGTTGTTAGAAGTGGAAATTGTATGGCTATCTTTTTTTGGATTTGTGAAAGGATCACTTTCTTGCTTTTTCTAAGTTGTAGATTTTCTCCTTGTATTGGTGTTTTCCATCTGTTATCCTTTGTTGTGATGGATTTGTGGAAAGATATTGTGTCAATTTGGTTTTGTCAAGGAATATCTTGTTTTCTCCATTTATTGTAATTGAGAGTTTTGCTGGGTATATTATCCTGACCTGGCATTTGTGTTCCCTTAAGGTCTTTATGACATCTGCTGAGCATTTTCTAGCTTTCATAGTCTGGTGAGAAATCTGGAATAATTCTGATAGGTTTGATTTTATATTTTACTTGACATTTTTCCCTTATTGCTTTTAATATTCTTTCTTTGTATTTTTTGAATTTGGTATTTTGATTATTATGTAACAGGAGAAATTTATTTTCTGGTCCAATCTATTTAGATTTCTGTAGGCTTCTTGTATGTTCGTGGGCATCTCTTTCTTTAGATTAGGGAATTTTTCTTCTATAATTGTTTTGAAGATTTTACTGGCCCTTTAAGATGAAAATCTTTGTTCACTTCTACACCTCCTATCCTTAGGTTTGGTCTTCTGATTGTGTCCTGAATTTCTGGGATGTTTTGAGTTGGAGCTTTGTGCATTTTGCATTTTCTTTGATTGTTGTGTCAATGTTTTCTATTTTATCTTCTGTACCTGAGATTCTCTCTTCTTTCTATTTTATTCTGTTGGTGGTCCACCCATGACTCCTGATCTCTTTCCTAGGTTTTCTAACTCTAGTTTTCTCCCTTTGTGGTTTCTTTGCTTTTTCTATTTCCATTTTTAGATCCTAGATGGTTTTGTTCATTTCCTTTACCCGTTTGCTTTTGTTTTCCTGTAATTCTTTAAGGGATTTATGTGTTTCCTCTTTAAGGGCTTTTATCTGTTTACCTGCATTCTCTTGTTTTTCTTTAAGTCCTTCTTAATGTCCTCTATCATCATCATGAGAAGTGATTTTAGATCTGAATCTTACTTTTCCAGTGTGATGATGTATCCAGGACTTGCTATGGTAGAAGAATTGCATTCTAATCATACTACTATCCTTGGTTTCTGTTGCTTATGTTCTTATGCTTGCCTCAAGCCATCTGGTTATCACTAGTTCTACCAGCTCTCGATATATCTGACTGGAGTCTGTCTTTGCTGTGAATCTGGTTGTGTCAGAACTCCTCAGAGTCCAGCTGTCTCTCTGATTCTGGGATCATGTGATCTTCAGATTCTGAGTGTATCAGAGCTTCTGGTAGTCAAGCAGTTTCTGGGACCCTGAGATCCTGGTGTGACCAAGCTCCTGTGATCCTGTGATCCTGGGTTTCTGTGATCCTGGGCATGTTAGACTGCCTGGGATTTGAGCTTCCTCTGGGTGTTGTGAGACTGGCTGCAGCATTTGTGTCCAAGGTGTGCTCAGGGCACCTGTCCAGAGCAGAAGTTATTTCTCTTCTTCAATAAGGGAACATTGGTGCCTTGTTCTATAGTAAGTAATGTTAACCCAGATTCATAGTCTCTTTTAATTTGTCTCATAAGGCTTCATGTTGAATGGCCTTTCTTGTGAATATATGCATAGGTATTAAAATAATAATAGACAAAACTTAATTGGTAAAGTCTGTATTCCAGTCAATCTTTTAAGAACTTTAAATTAGACATGAATGGGTTCTAGGTCCATATATGGGGAAGGTATTTTATCACCACATTACATTTAATAACAATGAGGTACTTAGAGATTAAGTACATTGCTTAAGTTCTTACAATAAAGATTAGATTGCTGACATTTTCAATGAGGGACTCTAGATACAAAATAAATTTGAAATATTATTATATCATGGATTCATTAAACCCATATAGAGCGGGAATCATAATAAACCTTCATTTCTTTGGAAAAAAGTGTATTAAATTTAGATGAAATGTGTATGCTTAAGTTGCATCTAATTACTTTTGCTTTCCAGTACTAGCCTATCTTCATCACTTATATTTTTGCTCCATGAAAAATGTACATAGGTAAATTTTCTATCTCCTCCTGTGTATTAATATAACTCTTTGGGAAACTCAGTTCTGATATATGCTTTTTAAAAAAAAAGTTGCTTAAAATATTAAAACTCAACTAGATGGTCTTCCTATGTGTATTAGAGACATGGGGTTTACACTGATCAGAGCACTTATCACATCTATTCATAACTACATATTATTTGTCTTTTGAGCTTAAGTCAAAACTTCTTATTACTTAAGAATTTGTCATATTTAACATTGTCTTTTGCATACCACGTAATATTACTTTTGTTTACATATATATATATATCAATTTCTTAGTATTCTATAAATTTTTAGCATTTAAAAGACTAATTAAACTGTGCTTATTGACTTTCTCAGATATCCTTCAAAAGCAATATATAAATTCTCCAAAGATGGAGAAAATGTATCATTTTGAATTCTTAACATATTTCTATACTTAGTGTTGGCCTTCTAACAATAACTTATCATTTAATTGAACCAAGTAAAATAGTAACAAATTATTCATAAATGAACATGGCTCAAAAATTTCTTAGAAACTATCAGGCAAAAGTCAATATTATCTTACTATATTGCATCATAACCATAGATAATGAAATTTCCAATAGAAATATATAAAAGCCATATGAGAGGTTTGTATTCAGGACATGTTTTTGGACACAATATCTAAAAATACTTTTGCATGACATGTAACAAAGTCAATGACATGTACAACAGATGGCCCAAAGCAAAAAATATTCATTCTGCATAAAAATATACCTTAATGTAGGTACCTTAATATATTCAGTAACAGGGTTGCTATTTGTTCATAAGGAATAAAAGGAACCTACATAAAAATAATTTTCCAATGTGTATTTTCATATGTTATTTATCTAAATACCTAATAGTAGAATAAACAAGCAGAATCTAAGCAACAAAAGTAAAACTGTCTAACATTTTTTAAAGCTCATACTTGATTCATTGATGTTTTATTCAACTGTGTAAATATTTTCCTTTCTAAGAATAATACACTAGTAACATATTTTTCTTCTAGATATTTAACAAAACTACTGTTCTTATATCATTGTAATAAAAGATTGAGTTTGCAAATTCAGTTGATCACCAAGACTAATAACTGATGAAAACTGAATCAAAGTAAATATCAATGCTATGGAATAATATCAACAGATCTTATATGGATAGTCAAAAAGAATACAAATTTTCTGTGAATAGTGCTTCACATACCCCTAGCAACAGATTCACTTAATATTTTCATCTGATTTAATTATCTATCTGGTTATAAGAGAATATGTATTATATTGATATTTTAATTAAAATACTCCTTTGTTGTTAATTGTAGAAACTACTACCCTAAAAATTTTCTTATAGTATATTTCAAGTTAAATTTTAACTTACAGCATTTCATGTTTCTCTGGTTCTGTATGTTGCATTTTTCCTTTCTATTTAATATTCCTGAGTATACTCAAATAAATTCCTGTTCTTTTACTTGTGAAGTAATGTATTTATATTTTTGTATTAGATAAAACACTCAAGTTCTAGGGCTTTGCTTCAGCTGCATTGCATAAGCAAGTTATTCAAGGCAGAACTTTTACTTCTTTTGTGATTGACTTTCAAATACATTAAATTTTCTCTTTGCTGAAGCTCTGTGGAAGATACTTAGGCTTCTCCAGGTTCACTTGATAGACTTAATGGTCACAGGGCCCCAAATGCCTCTTGGATATATTGGTGCAAATAATGGTCAGAAAATGGGAAGTCTTCTTTAAAGAATAACAAAATGAGAACAGAAAATCTTGATTCAGAAGGTTAAGAGATTCATTGTTTTCAACAAAATGAGTTGGCTTGGAAATGCCAAAAATCCTGAGTGTTACTTCAGCACTCAACAGAAAAAAAAATATTAGTGCTTATCTCTTTTCCATTGTGTCTTAAAAATAAAGGAAATAAATCCTTTTCTCTTTGATTTAAACAATACAGAAATGGGGAAATTATATGACTCACTAGGTAAAGGATAACAAGTACTTAAATAATAAAATTTAATAAACAATGTTGGACTTGAGATATGTCTCAGCAGTTGAGAGCACTTGCTGCTATTGTAGCATACTTGGCTTTAACTATAGCATGCATCAGGTAGCTCACAGCCAACTGTAACTCCAGATATAGGGGTTACAATATGTTTTCTGGCCTCTGCAGGCAAAACACTGATACAGATAAAATATAAATAAATATCCCTTTAAAAAGTTACTGAAGAAAATAAAAATAGTAAAAAAAACTTGTATGAATATTTAATGAAACAGCGTGATAAACTTTGAACTAAAGAATTATGCATACATTGAAAGGCAACCGAATAACTATTGGGATTCATGTGGAAGAATGAATGTAACTATGTATCTTCATAAAATATCAAATGTCAGTCATGAAAATAGTACCTGCCCCATCCAAGAAAATAGTAGCCTACTTTCGGAAGAAATAAGATCAGACCTATATATAACTCCTTTACAAATTTAGGCAAGAAGCTGGAAAATATGACCATTCAGTAAAACAACATGAAGAGAGATAAAGATAGTCAAACTACTCAATACATAAAGATAAAAAAATGTACATATTCTGAGATATATGAATGTCTATAACCTTTAAAACAATGTATCTCAGTGTATTAAATAACAAGGTAAAATGGGGGCAATTATTATAAACATGTAAATATTGATAATAAAGTCAATCATTAGAGCATTTGCTTAGTATTAAAAAGCTCTCAGATAAATCCCCAATACTTCATTTTTCTTTTAAATAAATATATTCACTAACTTTTTGGAGATGGGATGCAATTCACTGGTAGAACACTTGCGTATAATGCAAAAATCTCTGAATTCAATAGGCAGAATTACCAAAAAAAATATTAGTAATACAATTACTAATTTATATATATAATTAATAATAAAAATATATTAGTAATCTTAAGCAAACAAATCTACATGAACACTATCTTTCATGAATACTATCTTTCTTACACCAGTGAGAAATACTGGAGAGAAACAGTTCAAGGGTAAAATACTCATGGTCTTAGAGGTTTCACTCCATCATCTGCTTAATCCATTTCTATGGGTCTAGGATAAACCTCATAACAGCAGGTATGAGTGGTATAGTGAACTCATTTATCACATGGTGACAATGAACCAGAGAGAATGTAAAAACCCATGGGAAAACCCAGATGATAGATATAAATCTAAGAAATACATTTCCTGTTCAATATTTAACAGGATATAGCGTAATGAAACTATAATGAACATATTAAATAGGATTGTGAAAACACAAAGGGGAATGAGAAGGGAAATGTAATCATAGTTTACCATTTTTTAATATAGTTCTTTAACTTCATATAGAGGCTTTAAAATAATACTGAAAGGAAACATTACTAAAGTGTTAAGATTATCTAGGATGAAGCAAACGACATTTTAGTTGGATTTTGATATGTAATTTGTTAGATAAGTATATGTATATTTGATACTTTTTGACATTTTTATAAATAAAATCCTGAAGGTCTTACTAGACATAAAAAATGATCAGCAAATCTAGCTCTAATAAAAAAATAGAGAGCTACAATAGAATAAAATAAATAGCAAATATAAAATAATATTAGAGGAAGAAAAATAAGCATATCTGTTATTGAATTAAGTATAAAATGGCTAAACTACATGTTTAATGATGTAAAGTAAAATGCCATTGAAATCACATGAAAATGTTATTTCAAGAAACACATGTAAAATAAACTGTCAAAAATAAAAGAGTGTATTACTACATTGTAAGAAAACACACTTGAAAAAGAAATAGTCCAAGGTTTGCAGCTATTACTACAGAAAGAAAATGCTGTAGTCAAATAATATTAAATAGAAAATATGAATACTAATTTTATATATGTAAAGTGACAAAGGCTTTCCATCTCCAGGATTCCTTCTGAAGAGCAATATTAATAAAACTGCATGGTATTGCTACAGAGACAGACAGGTTGATCAATTTAATTAAATCAAAGAACCTAAAATAAATCCTCACACCCCTGGATACTTAATTTTTGATGAAAAAGCCAAAATCATACATTGAGGAAAAAAATCTTCAACAAATGGTACTAGTCTAACTGAATGTTTACATGTAGAAGAATACAAATAGATCCATATTTATCACTAACACAAAGCTCACCTCTAAGCAGATCAAACACCTCAATGCAAATCTAGGCACACTAAATATAATACATGACAAAATAGGGAACAAACTTGAATACATTAGTACAGAAGAATCTGTTTTCTGAACAAAACACCAACGGCTTAGGTACTAATATCAATAATTAATAAATGGGACCTGATAAAATTGGGAAAGCTTCTATAAGGTAAAATACAGTAATATAACAAAAAAGGCAGCCTATAGATTGGGAAAATATTTTCAGCAACCCTATAGTCAACAGCGGGCAAATATCTAAAATATATAAAGAACTTAAGAAGTTAGATACCAACAAACCAGATTACCCAATTTAAAAAATGGTGTTAGAGCTAAACAGAGAATTGTTAACAGAGGAATGTCTCCCATCCAAGAAACACTTAAATGTTCAAATTCCTTAGTCATCAGGGAAGTGCAAATCAAAAGTACCCTGAGATTTCATCTTATACCCACAAGATTGGCTAAGATCAAAAACTGAAGCCACAGCACAATCTGGGAAGGATGGAGAACAAGGGGAACATTCTTCCATTGCTGGTAGGAGTACAAACTTGTATAACCACTTTGTAAATAAATTCGGAGTTTTTTCTGAAAACCTGGGAATAGTTTTACTTCAAGACCCAACTATCAACAATTAATAAGTAGGATGTCAATAAACTGAAAAGTTTCATGGTATCATAAGGTATTTTATATTTCAGTGGTAACAGGGAAAAATGTCATCCACATTGTTAACCAGATGTGAATGCTGTAAGCTACTACAATGACCAATGCAAAGAGATATACCCATTGGCTTAATGGTGACAAGAATGTTTTAAGAGTACCTAGATGCACCTCAACTGAAGAATCCATAAAGAAAATGTACATCTACAAAATCAAATATTATTCAGCAACTAAAAACAAAGATATCCTGAAATTTGCACGCAAATTAATGGAACTTAAAAATATCATCCCGAATGACATAACTCAGACCCAAAAGGATGTTCACGGTATTTAGTCAATGATAAGTAGACATTAGCCAAAATATTTATAATAGCCATATATCCCCCATGGACACAAAGAAGTTAAACAAGAAGGAAGGCCAAGTGAGGATGCTTCAATGTCACTTAGAAGGGGTGATAAACTAGTCATAGGAGGTAGATGAATGTAGAAAACGTGAGTAAAAGAGGGGATGGAGAGTGGACTTGGGGGTTAGCATAACATATGGGGATATGGCCAGATAATAAATGGCCAGATGACCATGATAATGAAAAGAAATCTGCAACTGATAGGGGTGAGGAGGTAGAGACCATCTCTAGGATGTGCCAGAGACTTGGGATAGGGTAGACTCCCCCAAATCAATTGTGGTGTCCTTAGCCAAAATTCACAGTATTGGGGGCATGGAACTATACATAATTTTAATCTTGGAGGGGGAAGCTTTAAATCTAACAAGAAATGGTGAGAAACTAAAACACATTCTTGTCACTATTGTACCAATGGGTATGTCTCTTTATGTTCACCATTGTAGCTTACAGTGTTCACCACTGGATAAGTCTGTAGGTGTCTATTTTTCTTGCTTCCTCCAGAATGTACAGCATTTTATCACACTATGAGGACAAATAGTAAACTTCCTTACTATAATTTCATTTAAGGTAGATCCTAATAGTTTTGAAGCATTTGATATTTGAAAAATTCCTCAGTTCTCTTTTACATTTTAAAAATATACATTTTTGTCACAAAAGAGATTGCATATTGAAAAGTAAAATAATTTCCCCATCAATTATTGGATGTTATCTTGTATTCTCTTTATCTTCTACTTTTTCTAATCCATCAGTTCTAATTCATATTTTTCTGTATGCTGTCTTTTTCTTTTTTCTTTTCCCCTTTCATTTGTTTTTCTTTAATATCAGCTTCTATATGGTTTTCTTCCTACTGATCCTGGTTATGCTTGCTGAACTTATTAAAAATACTGGTTGATATCTTTTTCATGATGTTCCCTAATCCTTAGTTATTGGGGTTGTACATATATATTAAATAATACTGGGTACTCCACAATCATTCTTTCAAAAAGAAGAGTTGCGGAAATCCATACTAGCTTCTCTCTTCTCCAAACTGAAGCTTTTTCAAGCTTTATGTTCTCTCATGAAAATTTAATTTTTCATAGCTCATTAGCATACTGGTGCTTTGTCTCTTGTACCAGTAAATTTTTGTCTTAACTTTTGTTTGAACTTGCATTTCTAAACTTTTCAATTCACTTTAGATCCTTCACTTACAACTTAATTTTGTTGTTGAAAGAACCATTTATTTTCTCATGGGACATTAACCAGTTATTTTAAAGTCTCCATAAATTCCAATTTTATAAAACAATTAATTGGATTATCTGTTAGCTATCCTTATTGTCTAGTTTATATTTGTCATTTCTTTCTATTTCATGACATTCCTGATATACTAAAGCTCAGGAATTTAGAAACATGGGTGTGCAAGTATCTCTGTCACAAAATACAAATTACTTTGAATATCTTGAATGTGTGTGTTTATCACTGTTCTTTTCAAAATATGAACAAAACATATTCAGCTTAATTGTCTAGCAAAAGAAGAATTTACTATAAAATGTGGTGCATATATATAAAATGAAATTTCACTCAGGTTTACAGATAAATTAATACAAAACTTTAAGGAAAATAAATGGGTCTAGAAACCCTAGGAAGCAAAATATCCCAGACTTAGAAAGATAATACACAAAGGCTGGAGGATGACTCATTGAGGACTGAAGTTCAGATTGCTAGAACCCAGTTAAAGCTCCATGTAGTAGTATATCTATGAAATTCCAATGCCCTTCATTAAAATGGGAGATGGAAAAGCAACAATCCCTAGAAAATCAGAGGTGAGCTAGCCTCATGTATACAGCATGTATTCCTGTCTAACAGTAGACATGTTGATATTAAAAGTAGTAAAATGACTAAAAACGATATATATCCATAGTACTGGCCACACTGTTTTATTCCCTCAAATGCTATGCACTTAGGTCTTCCTGAAGTCTACATGTTTTCTGTAAATCCTTGGAATACTAGTTTCTTTTTGGATTTTGCTCTTCTTGTTATGTAACATTCCAACTAATTTGTCTATAACTTTTTCTCAGTACCTTAGCTTTGAATCAGTTTGCATTGATTTCTTCTGTAATCTGTCCTCTTAGGAAGGTAAAAGTAGATGTACTATTTTATTGAAGCTAGAGATGAAACACCTGGTTAAATTAATTGGCAAAATTTCTATTACAAAGTGTAAAAATGTCCAGGAAATTCAGGACACAATAAAAAGATCAAACCTAAGAATAACAGGAATAGAAGAGTGTGAAGATTTCCAGGTATAAGGGCTAGAAAATACCTACAACAAAATATATAGAAGACTTCCATAACCTAAAGAAGGAAACAACCATAAATGTAAAAGAAGCCTAGAGAACACCAAATAGATTGGACCAGAAAAGAATATCCTCTTGCCTCATAATAATCAAACTACTAAATGCACAGAACAAAGAAAGAATATTAAAATCTCTAAGGAAAAAATTCCAAGAAACATTTAAGAGCAAACATGTCAGAATTATACCAGACTTCTCAACAGAGACTCTAAAAGCCTGTACATATCTCATCTAGAACATAAGAGAACACAAATGCCATCCCAGGATCCTATATGCAGCAAAATTCTCAATCACCAAAAATGGGGAAATCAAGACATTCCATGAAAAACAAAATTGAAAATAATACCTTTCTACTAATCAGGGCCTATAGAGGATAATGAAAGGAAAACTTTAACACAAGGAGGGTAACTACATCCTCCCCCAATGAGAAAATTAACATCTTACAACAAACCCAAAAGAAAAATATCACATACACATACACATGCAAACACACACACACACTCTACCACCTCTAGCAGCAAAATAAAAACAAAAACCTCAGGAACTAAAATCATCTGTCTTTAATATCTATCAACATCAATGGACTCAATTCCCCAATAAAAACAAGCAAGCTAAGAGACTTAATACTTAAACAGGTTCCAGCATTTTGCTGCATACAAGAAACACACCTAAGTAACAAAGACAGATATTACATTCAGAGTAAATAGCTGGGGAAAAGTTTTCCAAGCAAATGGTCCGAGGAAACAAACTGGAATTGCCAAGATATTATCCAATAAAATAGACTTTCAACTAAAAGTTATCAAACAAGATGGTGAAGGACACTGAACTTCAATAACAACAAAAACAACATAAAGCACACATATTCATGAAATCTGAACAACTCTGCTCAATGATAGCTTGGCCAGGGAAGAAATAAAGAAATAAAAGGCTGTAGAATTTATGGAAAATGAAGACAGAACATACCCAAACATATGAGACACAATGAAAGCAGTGTTAAGAGGACAATTCATACCATTAAGTGCCTTCATAAAGAAATTGGAAAGATCTAATAAAAGCAACTTAACAGCACACCTGAAAGCTCGAGAACAGAAAGAATCAAACAAACCCAAGAGATGATCCCAGGAAATAGTCAAACACATGGTTGAAAACAACCAGTTAGAAAAAAAAAAGAGATTGATACAAAGAATCAACAATACCAGCTCTAGAACAGAAAGAATCATACAAACCCAAGAGGAGAAAATTTCATGAAATAGTCAAAATCATGGCTGAAAACAACCAGTTAGAAAAAAAAGAGAATGAAAAAAGAATCAACAACACAAAAAGTTGGTTCTTTGAGAAAATAAACAAGGTAGATAAGCTCCTAGGCAAACTAACTAGAAGGCACAGAGACAGTAAACAAATTTACAAAATCAGAAATGAAAAGGAAGGCATAAGAAATGGAAATTCAAAAAATTTATCAGATCCTACTATGAAAGTCTATACTAAAAAAACAAAAAAACAAAAAAACAAACAAAAAAAAAACCTGGAAAATCTAGATGAAGCTGATTTTCTAGACAGATATCAGGTACCAAAGTTAAATCAGGATCAGATAAACCATTTAAACAGTCCCATAACCCCTAAAGAAATAGAAGTAGACATTAAGTCTCCTAACCAATAAAACCTGAGGACCAGACGGTGTTAGTCCAGAATGGTACCAGATCTTCAAAGAAGAAATAATACCAAGATTCTTCAAACTATTCCAAAATTTGTCCTGTCTAAAAAATTAAGGTGCAAAGATGAAGCAGAGATGGAAGGAATGGCCAACAAATAACTATCCCAGCTAGCAATAATTTCTGACATTTTAAATTATGCTGTGCTATGCAGACACACAAGAACCTAGTATAACTTTCCACTTTGAGGCTCCATACAGCAACTGACTGAACTGACACAGATACCAATAGACAAATGCTGGACAGAGGTCATGGAAGTATTAGGGGAAGGATTGAAGGATCTGAAGGGTTGGTAATCCCATTCGAGGACCAAAAGACTGAACTAACCTGGACCTTTGGGGGCTGTCAGAAACTGAGCCACCAACCAAATAATACACCGGGCTTGAATGAGCCCCCACCCTAGCATATATGCAGCAAATGTACAGCTTAGTCACCATGTGGGACCGGAACAACTGGCTCTCCCTTAAGTTGTAGCCTGACTGTGGTTTCAGTTTCCCAACAAGGCCATTTTGTCTCACCTCACTGGGAGCGAATGAACCTAATATGGCAGAGGATTGATGTATCAGGACAGGGGGATACCCAGGCATTCTACCGTCTCAGTGGAGAATGGGAGAGGGCAAAGGGAAGAGTCTCCATAAGGGAGTTGTATCGGTGGGGGAACAGTGCTTGCAATGTATATAGATAAATAACTAAAAAACAAAAAAAATGTATAAAAGTGGAGAAATGCTTGGAGGGAGGATAAGAAAGACTATTAGCATAGTTTCTATGTATCTCCATATTATTTCAATAGTTACAATTATGAGATGGTATGTTTAGTTTAAATTAAGAAAAGAGGGGTAGGTATATAAAGGTCATTGGCAATGTAGGCCTTGAGGCTCTAGCTGTTAATATTGGTGCATTCAGTGATGCAACAACCTGTCTCCATGGTTATACTTCAATGGAAAATGTAGCCTTTTACTTTTGCACATATTTTGAGTGTTAATGTTTCATTAGGAAGTATCTCTAACAACTTTAAAAAAATATTGTTGAGAACAAAACAAACCAAAATCATGGAGTCCTTTAAAAAACAAAACTTTCATGTATGAAATTCATCCAATTTGCTACTTCTGCATTTTTAAAATCAGTCCAGCTTAAAGTAAGTTATAAATAACTAGTTTCAACATCTAAAGAAAGGGATAGCCCATTTAAATACTCAGAACCTTAATAAAAGATTGGTTTCTTTTCATAAATACTTATTCATAAATATTAAAATCGTGCCTTTGTAGTTCATGACCCATATACATGTTATGCATAATATAATCAAATCACTTTGATATTGATTAATATAAACATGGTTATAATTCTGCTTCCTGTAACAAAATATTTAGACACTGTTTTAACTCAGAGAGTTACTTCAATATTTCTTGCAAATCAAAATTAATTGATTGTATATGAAGAAACTATATATTTTTAAGCTAAGAAAATTTAATAAACTCAAGTCAAATATTTCAACGATTTTCTGAAAGTTATTTTATCCTCTTTAGATATATGGTCATAAGGACAAAGAACTTAAATGACCTGGCATGCCCATCAATTTATGTTACAAGATAAAATATAATGTAAATATAAATAAAATGTGTTCATATCAATAATTCTACCACTGAAAAACAAGGAATTAGTTTCTGAAATGTATATAGTACTTTAAAGTAAGACACATGATCCAATTTTGATGTTACATCATACCTGGAAGTGATACCTAAGATTCATAGCCATTGTATTAAAGGAAGACTACTCTCATGGGTTTTGCTTTATAATGATATAATACTTTCATTCTGTAGATTATTATAGATTTCATAAAATCAGTAACATCTTATTTTTTAGCTAATGCTAATTTAAATTAGTATACCCATTCTTTTTATTTCTTATTTTTCTTCTTTCATTTAAGTAAGCTCTTTATGATGATCTGTTAGTCAGCTTTCCATTGCTGTATAAAACATGCCTTAGAAAATAATCATAAAGGAAGAAAACTTCACCCTGGTTTAGTTTCAGACATTTACACTTAATATTTCTTAGATTTGTTTTGGGTACAAGAGGATGAAAAACATCATGGATGCAAGGAGCTGTGATTAATGAAATATTATACCTCCAGGGAGCCCAGAGTTCAAGAGAATAAAGGCAAGAAACAAAAACATGCTTCAAAGGCAAATTTCCTTGAAGAAGGTCATACCAAATAATAGACCATACAACTAGACACTCAGAATTAATTCAGTAATGAGATAACAGTCATGATTTAATCACCCATCATCACCACCAGCATCTGATAACCAAATCTGAAGCATATGAGCCTTTTGAGATATTTGATATCTAAACGAAAACACTATCATTATCAACTTTATAGCACATCTTATAATATATCTGATGCATCAAGTGACATTTAACAATATTCTATTGATAAATATCTGTAAATATTGCTTTAGATTTGAATATAAGCCATGTGGTATGTAGTCATTGGTGAAATTTTTGGAAATTCAATAATATTTTTTATGAAATATATTATTTCTTATGTAGATTAAGAGATTTCCTAACAGAGCTACAAAGTATCTAAATAAAAATGAGCTTAATAATCCATTTCACATAATCCATGAAAAAAATCTTTGTCTCTCCCTATTTGGATAGTATCCCAATAACTCCAGAATGATCTTGAACAAATTTCATTCATTCAGAGCAAGACAGATTCAAACACTAATTCATGATACAATAAATTCTTTTACCTGAAATGAGGTAAAATATTATGGATAACAATAGATTTCTTGAAGTTACAAAGATGGGTTTCAGAAGTTTAATCCATCTTGCTATGTTATCTCAGGTTGGAAGGAAGAAAATTCAGAAGCTATCTAGTACCAGAGAGAACAGAGAAGGAAATGGGACAGAATAAATCCTATTAGGAACCTATTTTCATAATGACTCCTGTGAACAACAACCCATTCCTGTAAGAAGAATATCATCTTATCTGTAGGGACATAGCCCTCCTGATCTACCTAACTGCTAAAGGTCTCCCCTCTTAGCATAGTGTATAGTCTATTATGTTTTCAGTATGCAAAACAGTTGGGAAGAGGATACCTTTGCATTATTTGTATATGTCTTTCTAGGATGGATCTGTGTTCTAGACTATTTAAAGGCATCAGAGTCCTGATTGAGCATGCCTATTCTATATCACATTCATACTGATTCAATGGATGAAAGGAGGACAAAGGGGATATGATCTCACACATTAGAGGATGCTTTATAGGAAGCCAATTTCCCCTCCGTAGTCTGGCAACAAGTTGAATCTTCATCCTAGTAAATAATCTCAAATATCAATACACATTTTTTTGTATGTCTCAAGAATTTCATGTTAGTGTTGATAAATAGCATAGCCCAATAAAACAAATAATTTATCTATGTCTGAGGAAATTTATTTGAAATCAATGAGTACATGGATACCAAGACTCATATGCAATCTAAGCAACATAATACAATTTTGTCTGTACATTGGGAAGCCAAAGAGCAGTGAAAGACAAAGAAGAGGAAATAATCCTTCTCCCCTATAGTCCTCTCCAAAACACAAGTTACAAGTGACCCAGTTGTAAACTCTAACAGCATGATAATGGAGACTTACAATGTGCTTTGCTTTCAAATTCTAAAGGGTGTCAAGCATGACATTAAAACTCTTTCAATTCTCTGGTATATATTCAAATAGAAATGCATGTAAAGAGAAAGAAAGATTTACATATTTAGAAGAGCTTCAAAGAAATTTTGAATCATAGTGCTGATTGCAACTGGCCGCACTGATTATGAATAAGGATCAATTTGAATAAAACCCCATCCATGCTAACTCCTGTCATAAGATCTTCATCAAGGCATAAATAAGCAATCTTTATGGCCACTCATTTTTTTAAAAAATGATAATGTGTTTACTTTCTGTACTACAAAAGCATAGGAACAATTATAAAACCTTGCATATTTGAAACTCATTCCACAGTGAGCATTTATAGATATGAACTTGAGGTGACTCATAAATAAATGACAACTGCATTGTGATGAGGCTCATATTTCACAATTCTATACTTTTCGTCACTGGTGACTTTATAAATTGGCTTTGTTCCATAACTGAAGAACATTGCTGAAGCATTAACTAGATTTATTGAAAATAGGAATGACTTACAAAACAAGCTGCACCTACATCTGTTGTGCCTGCAGCAATATAGGTACAATGGACCTGGGTTTGGCATCAAAGACTACTGCTGGGTGCCAAGCCCAGCCATGCACACCTGCATCTCAGCACTTACAGGCACAATCTTTGTCAAATATTTGGCCTTATAAATCTCTGAAAAGCAAAAAATGCAAACTGTGGAAATAGTCAACATCCAAATTGTGCACAGAGGAAGATTCAAAGTAGAGTTGCTGAAAATGAGAAAGGTTTAGAGAAATGAAAAGCTCAATTACTTTTCAATGTGTAGACCTTACTTTCAGGATAAAGCATAGCCTTTTCATTTGATTTGAAATGATATGTCTTATTCTTTACTGATGAAAGCTGAAATCTCACCAAGATGAGAAAGAATGGGAAAGCAATATTTTCTAAGATCAAATTTTATGTTGCTTTCCATATTTTCTCCTTTTATTTCTTCTTGAGAATGGTGATACTAGGCAATTCTTCAAAGTTTTATTTCTTTTTCAACAGTGAACAGTTTATCCCACTTCCATGTAAGCAACCTAATCTCAAATAAAAAAAAGAAAGAAAGAAAGAAAGAAAAAAAGAAAGAAAGAAAGAAAGAAAGAAAACAAAGCGACAAAATATACTCCCCTGGAAAACTGCTCAAAGATACAACTAAATATAATGCATACACAACAAGATATTTAGTTTGTTAGTCCAACCACCATATGTTCTGACTATGAGGATTTTGTATTATTGAGATTTCCCTTATCATTCTGAATTATAATCAAAACACTAAATAAAATGAAAGTGTTCTGTTCAGTGCCTTCCAGTTAAAGAAATTAAGTAAATAACCCCTGCTGCCTGCTTTCTGTAGCTCAGTTTCACTGCTACCATCAGCAAAACATTTTGAAAACTAATTCTAATTTCAAATGCTTAAAACAACTGAGTACCTTTTGTTTTTATTAATTTTCTAAATTGTCACAAGTGAAAGACGATTGAATTATGACCCTCAAATTTAGCTTGAATTGAATAATTTCCCAGGGGATCCTGGAGAAAACATTTCAGAGGAACTGATGACTCCTATATAATGAAAAGAATTGATCAATACAGGGAGGGAAGTCTTGCAAATTCTCAAATTTGCTACAAGTACTTCCAAAGCCTAGCTAACAGCCAAGAATAGAATGACCATAGTTGTTTAAACAACTTCACTATATAATCTAAGTCTTCTTGCTTTGTCAACAATCTAATGAGTATCTGCCAAATATTTTCTTGACTTTCACATTGAAATTCACTTTATCAGGTAACCCCTCTGTTTTGAAGGAACAGTATGCATTTTACTAGGGTAACGTGTATATTTTACTTAAGATAAAACTAGATAGATAGATAGATAGATAGATAGATAGATAGATAGATAGATATAAATGTGTGTGTGTGTGTGTGTGTGTGTGTGTGTGTGTGTGTGTGTTCCTGCACTGGCTTCCCTAACAGTGCTCCAAAATGATTATCTTGATCAAAAAATTACAACTCGAAAACACTGCTTATAATTGAACAAGGCTGAAAGTCTGAGATGAACTCATTAATTCCCTGCACCTCACCAAAAAAAAAAAAAAATCATGTGAAAAATATGGCTTTCTTTGGTGTATTCTGAATTCTGCAACATCTAAGACATTGACCATTATTACAGTAAAATTGATAATTATTTTAAATATATAACTCTATATACATATAACTTGATATTTTTGAAAGCTTGTTTATAAAGTATCAGGTGGCTTTTCCTGTAGCATTATATACTAGTGTCCTTATTTCATAATTGTCGTAGAAAATGTGTCTATAATCAGTCAGGCCACAGTTCAGTGTTCATACTTAATGTTTAGTAACTGGATGAAATTTGGAAAAACATTTAACTTTTTCAACATCTTATTTCTGTGTGTGTGTGTGTGTGTGTGTGTGTGTGTGTGTGTATGAAACGGAATTGGTTCGTCAAAATAGCTATAGTTTTAAAGTTTCTTTTCTTATTTTTGACTTTTTGGTTCTTCTGTTTGTTTCCTTGCTTAGCATGGTGGCTGGTAGATGAACAGCATCAGCAGAATAATAGGTGTATATTTTTTCACAGCCTACTTTAATAAGGATGTAACCTCCACTCTAGCCCACCACGCACCAGAAGTAGTAGAAAAGAAAAGCTATTATAGTATGGGGGAAATGGACCTGTTTAAAAATAGTTCTTTGGGGGTAATTCCAATCTTCATTGTTTTCAGTCTAGTCCACTAGAAAATAGCAAACATGAATCAGCTGCAGTCCAGGCCATTTGGCAAACACCACACAAGAATCAGGAAGGGCAGTTCATTTCAGAAGAAACCCCGAAGCTATCCAATTGCCTCAGTCTGTGGAAGTGGCAAGAAGACACAGGAATTTCCTAAGAAGTTCTTTGGTGAGCTTTTAGGAAGTCACTACAAGTGAAGCTCAGCAACACAATGTAAGAGGAACCAATACATGCTTGTTGTCTGAAAAAGCTAGCAAGGGAGTGTAAGGTAAATCAAAGCTCAAGTTTCTACTGTTTGTGGGGTTTTATTTATATTCTTTCTAAACATCATGCATCTTTTCATGTATTTGCTATAGCAAAATATCCTTTCACCTGTGTCTGCTCTAAACACAACTTTCTCTTATGTGTCTTCTTTTGCAATACACTCTTTCACCTATCAGATCTAGCCAAACATCATTATAACCTAACTGAATCTCAAAAGAAACCATATGTTTCCACTCTACAGCATCTTAAAAATTGACTAGTAACACATCATCTGGGGTCAATGTAGATGTACTGAATGAAAAATGATTCAGGTCTAACCAAACTGTTTAATCAGCCTTCATAATTCTGATCAATATTATAGTTTTAATAACCTTTGTAGTTAAGTCAACAATACTTTTTAACCCCATGACTATATAACATTATTTGCAGCAGATATGAAGTGATTCGAGTTAAAATAGCATTTTCTACTACTGAAAAACAAAGGAAACCATGTAAAGTTAATCCTCTGTTTGAACAAAGCAAAAAAGTAAATTATCACAGGACTGTACTCACACAGATTGATCTCTTTAAGAAGGATTTAAAGTCTATTCACAGGTCAAGATAAATACCAGGAATCACAAGAACCAATTTATTCTTTGGATGATATTTGATCAGATATATTGCTTGTATGTAATAGCCAAAAACTTGTTCATGCAAACAAGTTACCCAATGCAAAATCTACCTTTATACCTGTGATTGCTATTTTGTTTGTTTGTAAAATAGTTCAGGGATCTTTTAATTCCAAAAGATAAGAAAAAAAATACATTGATTCGTTAACTGTTGGTTCTGACTATAATACGGGAAATGAAAAGATTTATTCTATTTTTTTCAATTATTTGATTATAGTGCAAAATTGTTGTACTAGGATTATTGAAAAGATTGAATAACAAAAAGGTGAAGTGGAAAGAACATTCATATTATAATGAATGTATATATATACATATATATACATAATAATGTATATATGTATATATATATATATACATTAAACCCTACATTTATCAGACTGATTACATTTGTGCCTTCGAGAACCTGAGTATAAACTGAGATATTATACCAAAAGTATTCATGAATACATTATCTGTTCTTTTGTAATTAATAATATTAGAGCATTTATCTATAATTCAACAACAATAACCCAAAAACAAATGGACAAAAAGGAAAACCAAAACACTGCAACCAGTAATTTTCTTAGGTCATTGAGCACTTCTGTAATATGAAGTATTATTGCATGACAAAAGTGATTTATATCTATTAGAACAACTTCATTTCACTTAAAGTCTGAATCAATATGTTCTTTCAGAAATAGAAAGCATTATATAAACTAAGTATAAAATGTCAAAATACACAGTTTTAATCTAGAGATCAAAGTTAGAAAAGTAAATACTAAAACCTCTCATTGATATTAACTAGATACTGCAATGAAATTTACTATAAATTTCTATATTCAAGCAATGAGAAATAGCAGTGCCATCTCTCTGTAAGTTACAGGCCATTCTCGAACTATTTAAAGTACAGATTCTCAGAGAAGATTCTACTTCAAGAAATTTAGCTTAAATTTTACTAATAGTAGGAAATTACTTTTCTAGTTTCTTGCACACATAAATGATTATCATTGAATACTTAGCCACAATAAAACATAATTCTTATAAACAATGAAAATGTTTTTTCAATATGGTCAGCAACATACCATAACAGATAGATTTGGGATATTTATCTTTCTTGGAATCCTATTTTACATTAGAATCATCACTGAGAAATATTAAGAATATTAAAAATATTCTAAAACTTCCAGATGTGGACTAATAAAAGTTAGTATTAAAGGGCATTGTCTTCTTAGTGTACAAGTAATGATGTGAAAAGAAGTCTAGATAAAAGATGAATATAAATAAAATATCAAATAAGATGAAAAGATTCCCATAAAATTGAGAGAGTGAGTACTGTCTTGGGAAAAGGAGTTTTGCACTCTCCATATACAAATAAAAGTACCAGCCCTTAGCAAACAGTTGTCATATGATGTATAGATAGATAAATGCCTGAGTAGATTGGGGTTTTTACTTAAATGTCAGCATGCACTGGGAGCTTGGGAGGAATACCAGAGAGAGGCTAGAAATGACTAATATCACCTCTGCCCCCAAAGAGTGCTTTGTTTCCCAATTCAGAAGGTACAATCAAGCTCATTGCTGCATTTGGCCAAACAAGATCATCTAAATGTCATCTGCTTTCCACTAGATCGATGATGCTATCACTGTGACCTCTGCTTTGGGAAATGTTAAAGTAGCACCCAGGTCCAATAAAAAGAAGCTAATCCAAATTTCAATCCCTGCATTTTACCCTTTCAGTTTTCTAGGATCAATAACCATTCATTGGCTACTGTGATTCTGAAATAGAGGAGGGAACTGCACATTTTTCTTAATGACAGCAACTGTTAAGTTGTAGCTTTAAAGTTTAGTGTAAGTGAAAAAGAGCATAAGAGCACCACAGAAGAGTTCAGTATTTCACTGCCTGACGCTCAGATACCATCACTCAAAGTTGCTTCTATTTTATGGTGACAGGAATGGCTACAGTATGTTTTAAGGGAAAATATTTTTTATTTTAGATTTTATTTTTAATCTCTTTGTTTTAGAATGTTTAAGTTTGTAAGATGAACAAATGATAAGTCCACACATGTGTGTCCTTTAATATGGGTTTCATTTAGGAGATAAGATTAGAGGGTATAGTAGAATAATATCTTATTTTTTTAAATCAATAAATACTGGACTATATCTTATCTGGTTCTGTTATAATGTCAGATCATTTGAAACGAAAACAATATTTATTGAACACATTGAAGGAAAGCCATGAAAGGAGAGTCATTAAGACCTCTTGTTCAGAAACTTACCTGTGATGTCAAATATATTCAGAATTTCTAGTTTTCCATTATTTTACTAGTTCATTCTTTGAAATTTGTATAAGAAAGTCTTTTAAAACTTTTCTTACTATATATTTAGTATTTAAGATGGTAACAAACTAACTTACCAGGCTATTTCATTTTCTTTTTAAACCTTTAAAGTTCTTGTGTGACTATTTAGTCACTGTATAATGGTAGCAGAGCAGACGTCACCTGTATTTTCTTATAAATTTCAAATTATTATAGATACATATATACTTTTGTTTGATGTGTAGTAATAGTTGATAGAGGGATAATTTTCTTGGTCGATTTGGTCTCTAAAGGATAACTTTAAAGGATTTAGCAAGAAGTATAAACTAGTAATGGTTGACAATATAGAATAACAAATGAGTGTCTTTCAAACAAACAAGTCAATTATAGAAGACATGGAATGGAAGAAGGAAGAAGTAAATTTAGAGATGAGATGATTATAGTTCTTGATGATTGTCTGGTTGTGGGTCCTGTGTGTGCTTCACTGTAGGACACAGCTGCTTGGTGAGGCGAAATACAGGAAGTTTACCACTGACCCCAAACTGTTGCAGGGTAGGTGTTGGAGGACAGGGACAGGGATGGGAAGAGGGGAACATGATCAGGTATTAGGGGTTGAGGAAGAGGAATGAAGCCCTGAGGGCCATCTGAAAGAATAAAAACAGGCAACTTTGGGAGGTAAGAGATGGGAAGACCCTCTAGAATATTCCAGAGACCTGGGAGGTGAGAGACTCTCAAAACTCAATGGACAGACCTTAGATGAAGTGCACTACAGTGGGGAGAGGGAACTTGTAGAGTCCACCTCCAGTAGAAAGACAGGGCATCAAGTGGAGGGATGGGGTTGCCATCCCACAGTCAAAACTCTGACCCAGAATCATTCCTGTCTGAAAGAACTGCAGGGTCAAAAATGAAAAAGAGAGTGAGTGAAAGGAGGTCAAATGACTGGCACAAATTGGGATCCATGCCAAGGGGAGTCTCCAAGGCCAGACACTATTACTGAGGCTGTGGAGTGCTCCCAAAACTGGGGCCTATAATGATTGCCCCCCAAAAAGCCCACTAACCAGCTGAAAGAGTCAGATGCAGATATTTACACCAAACCAATGGACAGAAGCTGCTGACCCCTGTGGTTGAATTAGGAATAAGCTGGAAGAATCTGAAGAGGAGTGGGACCCTATAGGGAGACCAGCAGTCTCAATTAACCTGGACCCCGAGATTGCTCTGACACTGAGCCACAAACCAGACAGCATACACAAGTCAATATGAGGTCTCCAACACACTTTCAGCAGAGGACCACAGGTATAGACTCAGTCAGAGAAAATGCACCTAACCCTCAAGAGACTAGAGGCCACAGCAAGTGGGGAGGACTGGTGGGGTAGGTTGGATGGTGGTAACATCCTCTTGCAGACAGGGGTGGGGTGGGTAGGTGGTATGGGATGTTAAATAGTCAGATGATGGATAGGGAGGGGGAAATACCGGAATTTAAAAAAGATTAAAGAATGAACAACAGCAACAATAATAACAACAACAAAACCCAAAAATCAAAGAAACAAACAAAACACAACAACAAAAACCAATGTGACACAGAAAATAGTATCAAAAGGGAGAACCATCACAAAATCAATAGTTTAAGAAAAATCATTTCAAAAATCCTAAGGGGCCAGTAACATGACTCAGGTGGTAAAACCAAGGCTTTGACATAGTAATTAATAGTAAACATCAATTAATAAAAAAGGGACATTTGAATATATGACAGGAATATGTGCAAAATATTGCAGCTTAAATTTTATTTAACAATAAAACACTATTTTTCAATCATGAGCAAAAATGAATGTGACTGAATTCACTTTATTTTATGGTGTACTAGGAGTTTTAACTAGGGAAATTTTATAGTAAGAATAAAAGTCCATTCCATATAATAACTGAAGATCAAAATACATATTTAAAGATGACAAGAATGTATATGTAAAAATCTGTAAAATCTATACAAAACTGGTACTGTAACTAATGGATTACTTTAGTAATAATACATAATATATAATAAGTATACAAATATCAGTTTTGAACAATTACCAAAATGAAGAATTGAGGAAAACATCATACCCGCTTCCCTCAAACAGAAATTTAACATGATACAATTATACATGAAAGTACTTAATGAAGAGTCACTCACTCAAGAAATTCTACTAAATATCATGATATAAATAAATATGTACATTGAGCCATAAGCATCCATTGCCTCTATCCATCATCTATGAAATGGAAACTCTTAAGTTTTTATGGCCAAGATAATGAGGCTCATTTTACTCTAAGTTTATAATCTTTGGGCAGGCTGTCTACTAAATGGTGGTGGGTTACCCAGATTTCTCATCCTCTGATTCTGTACTAAGCTTGTTCAAACAAGAAATGTCAAATTTCCCTCTTCACCTAAGCTTCTAAAGTACCATAACAACACAATACTTCTAATCATGTTGTGATCCTAAGCACAATGAACTGAAAATACTATGCTGTATTTATTCCAACCTAGTGTTGTAACAGCATAGGAGACACAAGTAGAAGAGAAATAAAAAGATCAAGACATATTTATTGAGTGTCTGGCTGTGAGAATGAGATGACACCATGGAAGGGGATGGTTTCTGCACCCATCATAATGGAATAGTATCTTTAGGAGCAAAGTTTGGGTCTACCTGAAAAGAGTAGTTATTTCAAATAGAATAACCTCCAAAAACATCAATGTTGAAATAATGTATATCTCACATTTTGGTAGAAAACAATTACAAGGGTGCTACATCGTTGTCATACATAACAAAACAGCAAATATCATACAAGCCAAAAGCTTAGCAAGGAGACAATCAGAAATTTGAGGAAGGGTATACCTTATGTCATAGTCAATCATGAGGCCAGGAAACCTGCACATAAGTGCTAATCTGCACGTATTCAAAAGCAATGAGAAATATATTAGTGGCCAACTTGAAATAATTCCAAAGTCATATATAAATGAACTAACAAAAGCTGGAAACTAATTCTACTAGAGGCTTTTGTCAAAATTTTAATCATAAACTGCATGGAAAAATAAGCTATTTGAATGCAAGAGGAACTTCATGGAAACCTAATATAAAAAAAAATAAATAAATAAATAAAAAACTAAAATCAGAGGCTTCCATGCTTTGAAAATTGTGTGTATACCCAAGGACTAAGAAACACAATTTACAGTGATATAGTTCTGAATGAATTTTAAAAAAAGTAACCTTAAAGTCACTGAAGGAACTAATGAATTTTAATATGGAAAAGTTTAATCATACAAGGCAAATAAAGCACTATTGTCGTGAATAAATTGTATAAGATGACAAAGAGATGACCATGAAGTAATTAGGCTAAAAGGTGAGAAGAAAAATAAATTTTTGAACAAAGTTGGAAGAAGCTCAATTTCTCATGAGAAAAGACAGCCAAACTATTTTAGCCAAGTGATGAAATAAAATGAATTTCTCCCACAAAATGATATTAACCTCCAGACAAGGTAGGAAGTATCAGCAGCCAAGTTGCCATTGTATATTACACAAGGCATCCTGTCTGCAGCAGAAAATTATGAAGCATGGAAAATAATGGGAAAATATAGCCATGCTTAGGTTCATGTAAAAGGCAAAGAGAGACTCATAAAATGAGCAAAATGACAATAACTAACTGTGATGCACAAAAAAACACTGATAAAATTCACAGGTGGTCTCTCATCAAAAACAATAAAGACAAGAAACTATGTGATAACATATGCAAACTTCTAGGAATAAAGGTGAAGTACAACTATTACATCTAACACATTAACAGGCACATAGTGATGCCACAAAGAAAAAATAGCATCATTGTTTTAAGTATAGAAAATCTTAGCACAGTCTATTACAATGTGTTTAAAGAAACAAGTATTAATACTCTAAGAGACAAAAAAAGGGCGGAGGGATGCTCAGTAAGGATGGGAAAAGGAGTTCATTTTCTTTAATTTCAAAACACAGAAAAGTAAAATCAAACTTCCAAGTAGATTTGACTTTGAAACTCTTTATATGTAATCAAAAGTAAACAAAAATTTCATAGCACTTTATCATTCTGTATTTGTCAGTTGATAATATGTATCACAGGAAAAATTTAGCTATATATCTCATTATCTCATTTAACAGTCCAGTGAATTCCTACTCCAAATTGAACATATCCCTTTTATGAAAATACTGGTTTTATGCTGGTTAATTTATAATATATCTTTAGAGGAAACAGCCCAACTCAATTGTGTGCCTTGGACCCATTGAGTCTATAGTTGTTACTCTTTACTGTAAAATTTAGGTTTCTGTTTCTCAGAATTGGGTTTTGCTCCACCTTTGCAATCATGGAGTTTTCTGGAACAAATGTTCTGTAATGACTGTTGCTTGCTACTTCCCCACACTGATGCTTTTGCCTCCAAAACGAGGCTTGAAAAAATGGCTCAGGATATTAGTTTCACCAGGTGACAGTAAGACAACTACCATAATTTTTGAACCAAATGTGAATCGAAGTTTATAAGTACTTGCCAGATCAATAGATACTGTCCAGAACCTTACCCTGGATTCCCAGAGAATGTCAACTAATTATGTTATTTAGGTGCTTATAAAGATAAAGCTCAAAGGCTATACACTTTCTGCCTTTATCTGATCAGGACATGCATACACTTTGATTAAGAATATCTTATGCAGTTGGGGCAACCAACTTTTTTACAGAAATGAAATAATGTGACATTGTATCTTACAGGAAGGATAGCCCCCAGCATTCCAGAAATTTATCTGTCCTCGGGCAAGTGAAGCTTACAGGTGAGACACATTTTTGTTTTGTAGATCTCTTAAACACAATAATTAAAATGTAAGACATAGCTTCATCCATAAGATTTCTCCTGAATTCTATTGATTTAAATCTTTGACTCTGTGGTACCTCTTTATATTGGAATCTAATAAACACCATCTTAATGATACCCAGATAGGAATTTATGTGTTTAGTTGAGGTATTAATGATGTAAGGACAAAGAGTGAATTTCCAGAAATAGAATGACCAAAGACTCTGTGCTGTCTGACATCAGAGTTACTATGAGCATGGGAACTAGTCATTCTCCTTCATGTTGGATCCATTTCTTTCCTATAATCTCTCTCTCTATAATCTCTCTGTAATCTCTCTCTGTAACATCTCTCTCTCTCTCTCTCTCTCTCTCTCTCTCTCTCTCTCTCTCTCTCTCACACACACACACACACACACACACACACACACACACAGCCAAATTATTTCTAAGATTCTCAAGTAGATTTGTGTAGAGATAACAATTTTCTATTAATGCCACACAAGCTTTTTTTTTTTAAACATAAAGCAGTTTGGGTACGCTGTCATACTGTATTACTTCAGTAAGTAAATTTACCTGTTGATAGATCTAAGTTTATTTGGTTTTAGTAGGTACATTTGTTGGTATGCCAAAAGTCATTATATGAAGCGATTTCATCCCTAATGACAGAGAGTTCCCTTTGGATCTAATGTTCTAGCTATTTATGGGTGATAAAAGATGATATACTCTCTTCTGTAATAAATTACTGCTGAAACTAGAATATCATTGTCAGGGCTGAAGAAAGCTGGAATGCTAATCAAAGGTTAGGAAGGGATTCCGACAATAGGACATTCATTAGAAACATCTGGTTCTCTGACCCCGCTAAAGAAACTGGGAACAACTACATCAGTTGGACTGGTTCACATCAACTTTCATCAAGTCAAGGACTTGTGCCAATTTGGAGCAATAAATAATCTGCAGCTGATGACTGAATGGTGTCTTTTAGCCAAGTGGAAATCTGCTGAGTATGATAGAGACTAGGGACAGAAATTAAAGTTTAGGAACTTAAAGGAAAATCATACATTTGGAATGTTTAGGACCATTGTCCTGGTAATAGGGCAGGGGGTGGGGGAATATCAAGACAGAATGGAGAGAAGGAAAGAAACACACACACACACACACACACACACACACACACACACACACACAGAGAGAGAGAGAGAGAGAGAGAGAGAGAGAGAGAGAGAGAGAGAGAGAGAGATTACATTGAGAAATAGGCTGGTGGAGAAACTTAGGTTATACTTACCTGAAGTCTATTTGACATGTGAGAGGTGAGGTGAATCCAATTCTTATGATTCCCTGATATTTACATGATTTTTGTTTACTTTACAAAATTAGATAAAAGTTCAATATATTACTATTGCCACTATTTTAATCTGTAATTAAATCTACATTGTTGTAAAAGCAGCTAGCAAGTGTCTATAAAACTTCTGGAGGAGGTTCACAGCTTCAAGTCATAGCAAAAGTTATAGCTTTGTGTTAAAAGTCATAAAAACTTTTTTCTATCTAAAGTACTGGAATAGATAGGAATAGATAACAGAGATAATTTTAATCTGATGAGAAACATTTTTAAGTCTGTACTTAAGATGACAACCAAGAAATTTGGATACTTAAGCTTGTGACTGAGGATAGTAGTCAGAACATTATTAATATATCAGAATTTCATTGAGCAATGTTAAAATGTGAACTTTTGAAATCTTAGTAAAACAATAGCAAAGGGGAAAGAAATTTGAAACATTCGTTCATTATGTTAAATCGTGTTCTTATATCTTTACAATATTTATTTGCATACCTTAAAACATTTTCTTAGACCTTCAGAACTTATTTGAAATGTCACCTCTTCATACATTTATATGCCTTAGAATCATTTCTCAGACTCTTAGAACTTACATAAACTTAAAACCCCTTTCTTTCCATATAATAATTTACCAGAGACTCAAGTAGTTACTGCTGAAAGCAGTCATTGTAAAGCAAGTTCTTTTAAATAAAGCAATAGTGAAATGTTACATCTGAAACTTGTTTATCCTTTAATATGAGTCCTCATAGCAAGCAAAACCTGTCTTCCTTTTTCATCAAAACTAATAGCACTAGAAAAAGCAAGGTCTGGTTGTTATGAATGCAATGAACTAATATGGTAGCTGCAGCCTTGGGGAAGAATATGCTTGTCTGCTGCTGCCAAACTTATAAAACTAACCTAGCTAACCTAGCTGTCAATGCCATCATAGATTTAAGAAGGACAAATTATAGCAAGAAGTATAATAAAAATGTCCAATGTACCAATTAAAATGGCAGTGACTTAGCTATGCCTAGATGGTTGCCCCAGGCTCTCATCCTCTTGATGGCTTCATTTGGGGCAGTAGTCCATGTTAAATTGCCATAGAGGACAGCATTTAATCTTCAGCTGGCACGCAGAGTAGATGGCAGAACCAGATTTGACAGTTTTTCCGTGAAGAAGGAACATGGAGAAACTGACCTTATTTTGACCAAATGTAGTAGGACAAAAGAGTTCAGAGTTTATACAGGGTCTTAATGTGTGGTTAGATATGGGCAAGTTTTCTTAGAGGTTAGTGTTATTACAATTCAAAGATAACAAAAAAGAACCAATAAACATAGACCACAGAAAGCTCACACACTCAAAAGAGACCAGTCAGAAACCAAATATGGTGGCCACTATCATTCATATGTTCAACTGAGCCTGATCCATATTTGCCTTGGCTCCTATGTTTGCAGCAAAAGTTGTGGAAACACCAGAAAATATAAGCCCACCCAAATACATAAAATCAAATAGAACCAGGTAGGCAGGGAATATCTTGCTTTTTGCCTCATATGGGACAGTATTTCACATTCAAGATTGGTTTCTCACAGAACAGAACCAGATTATGACTTACCAGAAGGAGAGTCCATAGATGCTTGCCACTTTTTTCAGGATAGAAGTTCACTCTGATAGTGCAGAAAACTAAAAGCATGCTTCAGAGCCTTGGACCATCTCAAGAAGCTCTTCTCCTGAGGAAGCCCTTCAGCCCTAGAGTTCTAGAGGAAAGTTCTTGCTGTAGAATTTGGGTGGATGGTCTGTTCTCATTTGGGCCTCCAGAAAATGTTAATGTCGCCAAGCAAGAATACTACAACTACCACAATGTTTTAGCCAAAGTATGTACAAGGCTACAAACTTCTTGCCTTTGTCCAAGCAAGGGCTAGCATATATCATGACATACTTCCTGCTATGAATCTTCCAACCACATGTGATTATTTTGTAGAACCCTGCTATTAAGGTCACAGCTGGATAGCTTTCAGAACTCAGCACAAAATAGAGGACATTTTCTCAGTGTGGGTTTCCTCTGTGCTGACCAACCTTTATTGGAGAGTGTCTTTAAGCAGAGATGCTTTATCTTATTTGGAACAAATAACCCCTGGAACAATAAAATGATCTGTCACTCTGAAACTGACTACCTGAAGGTCTTTAAACTATACTAATGGCTATCTGAAACATTCTTGTTGCTTCTACTCCCTTTTGCCTTTTTGGGCTAGTGGCTGGTGATCCATTAAGAAAAGGAAAATTCATGGGCTCAAGTACCTTGTGGACTTGGTAAAACCAAGCTTTGTTTACATAAACAAGCACCTGTAGCTTGTTATTTTACATGAATAGTAATCCTCAGAATTCCAGTCTGTCCTCGGGTGAGTGAGGCTTCAGATTAGGGGCATTTTTGTCTCAAGCACTCTAATTTAAATGTAAAATATAACTTTAGTCCTCATAAGACCTTATTTCTTGGACCTCAGCTTATGCAGAAAGAGCTTCTGGACCAACGCTGCTGTGCACATGAGTAGAGTAGAGAAGCACTCTCATAGAGGCAAAGAGTAGGTGGGAGAGGGGGCGATGGGATAGGTGGTTTGTAGAGGGGTAACTGGGAAGGGGAATATCATTTCAAATGCAAATTAATAAAATGATTAATAATAAAAAAGCATTGATTTGACTGTAGCTTATAGTTGGTGGTCTTTCTTCTTGCATTTATGAGAATAAAACTTTACAACTGATTAAATTTAGATGAGACACAGCCATTAGCTAAATGACACACTTTCAGTGGTGGACTGTTCTTTTATACATCATCTTTGGATCCAGGCTCCCATTTTACTGATTTATATATATATATATATATATATATATATATATATATATATGTGTGTGTGTGTGTGTGTGTGTGTGTGTGTGTGTGTACACACACATATATATGTATATGTATATATACATATATATACATATATATATGCATTTCAGTCTGTATCTCTGTTCCAAAGATTGCAGCATCATATACTGTCATTTCCTCCTCTAACATTGCTGTTTACAAGATATTCATTTTGTCTTATTCATCTTCATATTTTTTCTTCATATTCAGTTTGTCATATTTTTGAGTTCTGATTTTCATAAAGAAATCTCTTTTTTTAATTTTTTTAAAAGTACTTTTCTTAGACTGTTGGTTACTAACCAAAATCTGAATGCTTATCCTAAAACTTTTTGTTTGTTTGCTGGTTGTGTTTTGTTTGTTTGTTTGTTTTCCTTTCAAGAGTAATGGAGTGGACCAAAGTAAACTTCTAAGGGAGACAGAAACAGGCAGCTTTACTTAGCTAAGGCCTGATATGTAAAGTAAATAAATCTCTGCCAGGCACTCCTATTGGCTCCCTTATCACCAATATTTGTGACATTACAATTATGTGTGAGGATATTTTTTAAATGATTAGCCAATAAAAAATTCACCTACTACTTTGAAATGGAGACTGCCTTGGTGGGAAAGAGATAGTCTCTGCAATATTTTTTATACTAGTTACTGTCTCTGAGTTTGTTTTGGTAGAGGTAGTAGACAATAGGACCCCATGGTGCTGTTAATCCCTTTCCTTTCCTTTCCTTTCCTTTCCTTTCCTTTCCTTTCCTTTCCTTTCCTTTCCTTTCCTTTCCTTTCCTTTCCTTTCCTTTCCTTTCCTTTCCTTTCCTTTGTTTCTTTCTTTCTTTCTTTCTTTCCTTCCTTCCCTTCCCTTCCCTTCCCTTCCCTTCCCTTCCCTTCCCTTCCCTTCCCTTCCCTTCCCTTCCCTTCCCTTCCCTTCCCTTCCCTTCCCTTCCCTTCCCTTCCCTTCCCTTCCCTTCCCTTCCCTTTCCTTTCCTTTCCTTTTCTTTCCTCTCCCCTCCCTTCCCCTTCCCTTCCCTTCCCCTCCCCTTCTCCTCCCCTCCCCTCTCTTCCCCTTCCCTCCCCTCTCCTCCCCTCCCCTCCCTTCCCTTTCCCTTTCCCATTCCCTTACCTTCCTCTCTTTCTTTCTTTCTTTCTTTCTTTCTTTCTTTCTTTCTTTCTTTCTTTCTTTTTCCAAAATATTGGTCCATATTCTTACTTATAAGTTCTGTTTCCAAAGTCCAACATCAAGCAGATTGAAAACTAGGAGTATGGAGTTGCAGCAACATACTTTTTTCAATTTTATATTTTAAGTATATGTAGCAAAAGCAGTTCAGATATATTTAAACAGATAAATAAACATAATTTTAGGTAACATTAGGTTTTGACCCTAAATTCTAGAGTCAGATTTTTCTCGACGAATATAATAAACATGTGAAAGTACCAGAAAAAAGCCATCTTATGTAGGGATCTTTAAATTAACATTTTAATCAGTAATGTAGATATTCCAGAGGTGGAATTTATAAATCAGTTTCTATTTTTCTTAACTTTTCTTGAATCTTTGCACTTTGGCTGTTAAAAATATAGACTGAAGCAGTTAACTTTTTATGACTTCAAAATGACCCAAAACAATGTAAATGAGAATTTGGGGAGAGAAGTTGTCTACAAAGTCTCATTGGTAGATTGAATTATAGTGATCTTGAGAGTTTGGAATGTTGCAATCACAGAATCTAACTCTAACTTACGGGAGACTATCTTTAGTCCTCTTTATAGCCATTTTCTGCTTACTCTGTGTCAGACCCAACATCCTGTGTCTTAAAGATAAATAGAATTTAGAGCACACTAACTTAACCAAACAATAGTTACTACCAACCAAAGGTTAAAAGTCATTATACAGCATGTGGCTTCTGGTAGTTAAGATTTCTCTGCTTTGATATAACCACATACATATTTTTCCCTCAATGTATTGGAAAAGTATTTTGATGTAGGGCTTTTCATTTATTCTATTAGTAGAAATTTGTGAAACTGCTTGCATATTAGGATATATAAGTTTGGGCAAATTAAATCTCTGTTCTCAAGCCCTGGTCACTCATATTTGGCTTAAGAACAAACTGTGTTTTATGCTGTTTAAGGTGAATATTGTGCTGTGACTGAATGACTCACTCATAAACGCAAATGTTTTTTAAAGTCCTACAAATCACAAGTTTCAATACTTCATGAGTTATTTTTTTGTTTTTTGTTTTTTGTTTTTGTTTTGTTTTGTTTTATAAAGAAGATAGGTAAAGTGGTATATAGTTTCAATTGTAGCACTTGGGAGGGAGAGGCAGATTAATGTCTAAATTCAAGGCCATCCTGGTTTACAGAGCTAGTTCTAGGATAGCCAATGCTATACAAAAGAACCCTGTCTCAGAAAACAAATATAAGAGAGAAAGAAAGGAAAGATGGAAGAAAGGAAGGAAGGAAGGAAGGAAGGAAGGAAGGAAGGAAGGAAGGAAGGAAGGAAGGAAGAAGGCACAATTGAAAAGTACTGAGTTTTTAGGAGATTCAGGGGCAATGATTTTTTTTTCATTACTAGCTTAGAAATTGAAAAGTTAATAACATAAGAGCCACAGGTGGTAAGAGAAACTCTGGACAGAAAATATGACAGACACCCAATGATCTAGGACATTTCTGATGGGTACAACATTCCAATTTCCACTGGTATCTATGACATTGAGACAAATCTGCAGGAGGAATTTTTCATTTACAAAATTCTCTTTTCTCCTTGGTAAAATTGTCAAAATCCATGTCCAAGGCACACGGTCTCCACTTCTACATAGTGACTTCTGCCCTTCCTTGTTCTCATAAAAAGACAATCTGCTTCTGTAGAGGTTAGGGGCTCCTGTTTTCTTTTCTTTTCACATCTTCACAATCAATCCTAGTCTCAATACAGCAGAAATTATCCTGGTTTATAAAAAAACAAAACAAAACTGGGCAGTTGCTATTCTTCCCAGGGAGTTAAGATTTAATATTTTCATGGTCATATGAATCATAGCAGATATCTCTTCAACATCCCCGTTTTCTATATTTCAAAGCATCCAACAGAATTCCAATGGCTCAAGAGAACTGCAAACCTTTCTTGTTACATGGATTATGCTGCAGAGTTTCAATGCTCAAAAGAGATTACTAATTGAGAAGGTCTGTTCTACAAATAGTATTACTGTTATATTGTGGCTCTGTTCCTTTAAGGTATTTGTAACTCTATAAAGTTTGACTTCATAGCTTGAAAATCTCAAGCCATGCTTTCTTCATGACCTGCCAAGCCTCTTCTGTAAGGTTGAAAAATAGAAATATTTGCAGGGAAAAAGGCAAACTTAAGACAAAAGAGACCCAACCATGTCTCTGTAGGCTTCTGACTGCAGGAGTGGCAATGTAATATCCTGATGTTTTTATAGTAGCTGACTATTGCGTTATTGTCAGGGTCTCCATGCTATTAGGAGTACTCTTTTTCCTCTACTGTCATGACAACTGTGACTTTGCTTAACAACAATATTCCAATATTGTAAGTCTAAAAGACAAATTTACTCAGCAAATGATAACCAGTTGTTTGAACGGAAACCTGAATTTGGCAAAGTTCACAAATTTGACAACAAAGCAAAGCCTGAAGTACAACAATCTGGGAAAAATATATCTATGGTTGAATTTTCTCAAGAATCCACTAATGTCCAAAAGGAATACCTTAGTTATTTTTACATTGCTGTGATAATACACACGTGATCAAGGAAACTTGTAAAAGAAAGTGTTTATTTGGACTTAGGGTTTCAGACTGAATCTGTGGCAGCAGATCATGGGTATTGTGGTAAGAGTATTAGAGAGCTCACATCTTGATCTCTGGGTAGGAGGTATTATCCTGGATAGTTTTATATCAAGTTGACACAAGCAAGCACATCATATGAAAGAAGAGAACCACAACTGAGAAAATGCCCTTATATGATCCAGCTGTAAGGCATTTTTTTACTTATTTTGGAAAGGTCCAGCCAAATGGTAGGTGAGGTTATCCCTGGACTGGTGGTTCTGGGTTTTTTAAGAAAGCAGGCTGAACAAGGCCATGATAGTATTCTAGTAAGGAGCATCTCTCTATGGCCTCTGTATTGGCTCTTGTTCCAGTTTCCTTCACTGTTTGAATTCCTGTCCTGAGTTGTTGGTAATGAACACTGATATTGAAATGCCATGCTTTCCTCCATAAATAGTTTTTTACTCATGATGTTTCATTGCAGCAATAGAAATACTAAGTAAGACACAAAGAGTAACACTGAATTAGCATGAGTTTTTTTGAGGACTCAAGTCCACCCTAAATAATGTACCTTATCTGACAAGGTCACACTTATTAATCTTTTTCAAAATAGTTCAAATAACGGGACCATGAAGTCAACATATAAGCCTATAGGAATCACCCTCATTGAAACCACTACAAGGAGCAACCTCCTCTTTCTTTTATGTTTTCTAAGCATTCTTTCCTTGACACTTTGGGTTTCCCCCACATTTTGTGTATCTTTAAAGCCTCCTCCTATGTCACGTGAATGTTTATTTGACATGTGTCTGGCCGCCATGCCAGTTTAAAAAGCCTAGAGTTTTCCCTTACTATTGTCTCTTCTGTTCGTCCAGGTAAATGCTGATGTATTATAGCTTGCCTAACATGTTTTTTTTTTCTTTTAAATACTAATAAACTTGTCCTTGAACTTCTATTAAAACTCCATTATTAATTTTTAATAGTCTGTAGGGGCTAGCCTTGCCACTTGCTTTTTAAATTTTTAAAAAATATTTATTTATTTTATGTATATGAGTACACTATAGCTGTCTTCAGACACAAAAGAAGAGGGGATCAAATCACATTACAGAGAGTTGTGAGCCACCATATTGCTGCTGAGAATTGAACGCCAGAGCTTTGGAAGAGCATTCAGTGCTCTTAACCACTGAGCCATCTTTCCAACCATCTTAAATACTTTTAAAATTATTATTGAAAATAGATTATTTTTCCAACACAATATATTCAGGTCATAGCTTCCACTTTCTCAACTTCTCCCAGATCCGCTCCCCATTCCCCAATCCCCCTTTCCTCAGAAAAGGTGGCCTCTATGAGTACCAAACCTTCCTGGTACATCAAGTGATAGGAGAACTAAGTGCATCCTCTCTGAACTCAACAAGACACAATAGATAATAAACAGAGTACTTTATCCAAAGTGCCAAATACATATGGACAGGACATTATAATGTAATCTTGCCCAATAGTCTTCATAATTGTTATTATTGTACATAGATTATTATTATTATTATTATTATTATTACTACTATTATTATTATTATTTAAAAAATCTTTTATTGGCAAAAAGAGGGAAATGTGGGCATAATGTTTATGTGTACTGTGTAAGATTATTCTTGTATTATTCAAATGTTGATTTTTCTGTCATCCTATCTTCTTGCAATCCAGACATGGCATTGTAATAATCATTGAAAATATTTCCTGTTTCAAGTTTATGTAAACAATACTCACCATTTATTCTCTGCCTTGTTAATAAAAACTGATCAGCCAATGGCTGGGCAGAATATAAATAGGGCAGAATTTCTGCCAATGGGGGCAGGGAGAGAAAAAAAGGGGGTAAGAGACAATTCTTCATGAGGAAGGGATTCCAGAAAGCCATCATGGGATAGAATACCTGATGCCCTGACAGCCAAACCAATACTAAATTGCAAGAATATCAAGTATTTTGTTTGGGATGTAGCCTTGAGGACTGGATCTAATCAATGAATACCCAGGATTTCTGTTCTAATACGTGATTAAATAAATCTAGTAGTCTGAGTCTCATTCATTTGGGAGCTAGGTGGGGGTAAAGAAAAACTAGAAACTTTTAGAAAATACTATTACAAAAGACTTTCTTAAACTCATGGAAAATTAAGGCACTGCATACTCAAATTTATGGAACACAGTGAAATCAGTGCTAAGAAGAAAGTTCATATTACTGTGTGCCTTCATAAAGTACTTGTACAGATCTAATAGTAGCAAGCTGACAACATGCATGAAAGCTGTAGAACAAAAACATGCAAATACATCTAAGTGGGTTGGATGGCAGAAAATAAGCAAACAATAAAATAAACAAACAAACACAGGGCTGAAATCAATGAATTAGAAACAGAGAACAATGTAGCAATCAATGAAATCAAGAGTTTGTTCTTTGAGAAATCAACAAGAAAGACAAACCCTTAGCCAAGCTAATAAAAAATCATGGAGACAGTATCCAAATTAATGAGATGAGAAATAAAAAGTGGGACATGAAAGGAGACCTCAAGGAAATAAAAAAAAATCATCAGGTCTTATTTCACAAAAACTGCCCCAAATTGTAAAATCTAAACAAAACTACAATTTTCTTTATAGATACCACTTACAAAGGTAAATGACTTAAATAGTCCTATAAACAGGAAAGAATTATAAACAGACATTGAAAGGCTCCCATGTCCCCCCCCCCAAAAAAAAGAACCAAGGGCCAGAAGGTTTTAGTGCACAATACTATCAGACATTCAATGAAGATCTAATGCCAATACTCCTTAAATTATTCCAAAAACAAAACAAAACAAAACAAATCAAAACAAAACAACAACAACAACAAAAACAGACAGGTCATTGTCAAACTCATTCTATAAGGCCACAATCACACTGATATATAAACCATACAAAGACTCAACAAAGAAAGAAATTTTCAGAATAATTTTCCTTATAAACTTTGATGCAAAAATTCTCAATACAATACTCACAAACATAAGCCAAGATCATATCAAAGACATCATCCACAATAGGCTTCATCCCAAGGATTGCAGACATGGTTCAATATGTGAAAATCCATCAACATAATTCACAATATAAACAAACTAAAAGAAAAAAAACACATCATCATCTCCTTAGATACTGAAAAAGCCTTGACAAAATCCAGCATCCCTTCATATTCATAGTCTTGGAGAGAGCAGGGATACAAGAAGAATACCAATGCATAATAAAGGTGATATACAGCAAGCCAATATCAAATTAAATGGAGACATACTTAAAAGTATTTCTACCTCTTCAATATAGAACTTATATAGAAATTGAGAAACAAAAGGAGATCAAGAGTATGTAAATTGAAAAGGAAGAATTCAAAGTACCACTATATGCTGATGATATGACAGTATACATAACCCAAAAAATTCAATTAGAGAATCCCTTCAGCTGATAAATGCCTTAAGCAAAGTGTATTGATACAAAATGAATGCAAAGAAACCAGTAGCCCTCCTTTATTCAAGCAATAAACAGGCTGAGAAGAAAGTCAAAACCCTTCATGATAGCCACAAATAATATAAAATATCTTGGTGTAATGTTAACCAAGAAAGTAAAAGATCTATATGACAGCAACTTCACGTTTCTGAAGAAAGAAATTAAGGAAGATGTCAGAAGATGGAAGCATATCCTATGTTCATGGATTGGTAGGATTAACATGGTGAAAATGGCCATCTTACCAAAAGCATTCATTAGATTCAATTCAATGCCAACCAAAATCCCAACAGCCCTTGAAAGGACAATTCTCAACATAATATAGAAAAACAAAAATAACAGGATAGCTAAAACAATCCTGAACAATAAAAGAGCTTTTGGAGGGATCATCATCCCTGACTTCAAACTGTACTACAGGGAAATAGTAATAACAGCTACATGGTATTGATATAGAAACAGACAAAATGATTAATAGAATTTAGTTGAAGTCCCAGAAACAAACCCACTTACCCATGGATAATAGATTTTTGGCAAAGAATGCAAAAATCATACAGTAGAACATGGAGAGCATCTTTAACAAATAGTGAGGGCCTAACTGGATATCTGCAAGTAGAATAATGAAAATGGATCTATATTTACCATTCTGCATAACACTCAATTCCAAAGGTATCAAAGACCTAAATTTAAAACAAGATACATTAAATCTAATAGAACAGAAAATTGGGAATATCCTTGAACTTGTTGATACAGGAGACAACTTTCTGAAGAGATCATGAATGGCTCAGGTATCAATGTCAAAAATTAATAAAGGGAACCTCATGAAACTGAAAAGCTTCTATACAACAGAGGATACCATCAGTAGGTGATAAAGATTGGGAAAGGATCTTTACCTATCCTACATCTGATAAAGGACTAATATGAAAAAATATGTAAAGAACTCAAGAAGCCAAATATCCCATTAAAAATGTACAGATCTAAATAGATAATTCTAAAGATGAGTCTCTAATGGCCAAGAAATTAAAGAAATTTCAACATCCTTAGTCATCAGGGAAATGCAAATTAAAATGATTATGAGATTCCATCTTATACTCATCAGAATAGCTAAAATCAAAACCTTGAGTGATGTGGATGAAAGCAAACCCTCATCTTTTCATTGTTGGTTAGATTGCAAACTTTCATAACTACTTTGGAAATAGACTTGACCCACTCTTGGGATTATATTTAATAGAATCTTCACTATTCCACAAAGATACTTGCTCAACAATGTTTGTAACAACTTAGTAGTAGCTAGAAGCTGGAAACAACCTAGATGCTCCTCAACTGGAAAGCAGATAAAAGAATCATTTACAGAATGACATACTACTCAGGCATTAAAAAACTAAGGTGCCATGACATTTGAAGGCAAAAGGATATAACAAGAAAATGTCATCTTGAGTGAGGTAACCCAGACACAGACAGTCATACATGTTATATACTGATTTGTAAGTGGTTATTAGCTATAAAGTACCAGATAAACATGCTATTATCCAAAGACCTAGAAAAATTACATAAGAAGGAGGGGGCCATAGATGCTTTAATCTTACTCAGAAGGGTAAATAAGATATTCATTGGACATGGATGGAGTTGGGGAAAATGAAGTGAATAGGGGTAGGTTGGAGAATAGGAGTGGGGATCAGGTCTTGACAAATGACCTAGAGGACTGGGAGAGAGAAGGAAATTAAATTGGGGGACATATTTGGGACAATCTGGAGACCTTGGAAAAGTAGTCTCTTGGGAGTCTATGGGTGACCCTAGCAGTGAGGGATATAAAGGATGATGCCATTGGAGGGAGTGGGACACCAATCTATCCCTAAAAACTTTAGCCCACAGAATACCCAAGATACAACTCACAGACCACATGAAGCTCAAGGAGAAGGAAGACAAAAGTGTAGATACTTTAATCCTTCACAGTGAACCAATAGACTGAGCACAGGGTCCCTAATAGAGGAGCTAGAGAAATGACCCACGGAGTTGATGATGCTTGCAGCATCATAGTTGGAACAATAATTTGTACCAACGAATACCCCTAGAGTTCCCAGGGATTAAACCACCAACCAAAGTGTACACATGGAGGGATCCATGGCTCCAACTTCATATGAAAGAAGAGGATGGCCTTCTCAGACATCAATGAGAGGAGAGGTCATTTGTCCTGTGAAGGATCGATGTCCCAGTATAGGGGAATGCCAGGTTAAGAAAGTGGGACAGGAGTTGGTAAGCAGGGGCAAGGGGAAGGAATGGGCGTGTTTGAAGGGGTAAGAAGGAAAAGGGATACCATTTGAAATGTAAATAAAGCAAATAGCTAATAAAATTAAAAAAATAAAATACAAAACAAAATAGCAGCAACAACAAAACTTTGACCCAAAATTTGGCTTGCCTACAAGAAGTGCTGGGATAAAGATGCAGCAGAGATTTAGGGAATGATCCATCCTTTGAGACCCACCCCATGGGAGAGAGCCACCTCCTGACATTATTAATGAGACCTTGCTATGCCTATAGACAGGAGCCTAGAATAACTGTCCTGTGAGAGGATTTGGAGTTCTGCATGTCTTAATCTGCTGCTAGATGAAGAGTCTCAGGAGACACTTGTGCTAGGTTTCTGTCTGCAAGCATAGCAAAATATCATTAATAGTATCAGACATTGGCTATCTCACATGAGATGGGTCTCATGTTGGGGCTGTAATTGGTTGGCTGTTCGCTCCTCTGGAAATCCTGCCTGACTATAGGAGTTGGCCACTTTAGTTTCCATATCTCCTTCTGGTAGGAATCTCAGTAGCTATATTTACATAAATGCATGTATTTTTGCATATTACTTCAGAAGAATTATTTTTAAATGATTTATTGTGTAGAGACAGGTGGAAAGTTTAGGCTAGTATCAGTAGGGACTAAATTTGGGACACTTCCTTTAAGGCAGTAGACCAAGTAAAGTGATTATGTATTATAAAATAGATTCAGGCTGTAATATTATCTAAGCATTAAAACGTGGTAATAGTTTTCCAGTAAACACTTGCCATATGTCAAATACAATGATAAACATTTTTGTGAACAGCAACCTTCCTAATCTGCATGACATTTTAATAAGGTAGATATTGACATCCTATTTGGACAGATAAGCAGATGCAAAAGATTTAAGCATTATGTTAGAGCCAGGAAACAAGTAAAGGACAGAAACTTGAGGGTGACTAATTATGAAATAATTTTCTTAGCCTCTATGTTACTCAGTTTTTCTGTTCTATCATGTTAGGATCATTAAAAGGCAGATCTAATAAACAATATAAATCACTGTGACAGTTCAATGAAAATATCATATCCAAGTTTGTATATTTGTCTCTCTCTATTGTATCTTTTAAAGGCAAGAAAAAGTTTAGATGTACATTTTACTGAGGTACAATTATATGTAATTAATAAAAAGATTAAATTATTATGATGTTTTGGATTTTTCTCAGAATTTTTCTACTAAATGTTTGGATTTGAAATCATTCCTAAAGTCACATTTAAATTTTTCCAAGCTTCTGTTATAATAGCTTTATATCCTTTGTCTTATACTCTCATCTTTTCTTAGCCAACCTTTCCAAAATGTTATGCCTGACAGCTATTATTAGTATTCTTGCTTGATTATATAATTATTGGCATTATTAATTTCAGCAATATAAAATTCAGCAGAATAATTTGTGAAGTAATCAAGATGGAATGTTTCAGATCCCAGTACTTTGAAGACATGGAGTAAATATTCATCTTGATATTAGAGATTTAAGGTGTGAAACATTCATTAATGTTTGATAATATCTATTCTCATTTTCCAGGTGTTGAAACTGGCACTCATAACACAGAATGATCTAGCAAAGCATGAAAAGCCATCAGCCAATTTAATTTATACAAAACCGTTTTACTGTGTTCAGCAAGCAAGAAGGCAGCTTTAGTGTGTGACAATGAGTCAGAAGTTGGAACTTCCTTTGTGCTCTCACATTCCATAAAGTGAAAGTTATATAATTCCAGAGCTACTGCAAAACACACCAAACAATTTGTAGCTGAGCAGGGTGATAGTTTTAGCTATCTATACTCAATTTACCTTGGATCCGAAGACAAATGGAAGCCAAAGACAGTGTATGAATGATACTAGTCCAATATCTTGAATTGGAGTAACATTCTTATTGTAAGCAGCTCAAGATTTCATCTGTCTTTCAAAAATTCAAGTAAATATTGCATGGGCTGGAACGAACATACTCAGAAAAGTAGGAATTATAGGGGAGTATTTATTGGGACATCATGTGGCTAAATACCAAGTTATAACATCCATTTTTTTTAATTATGTGTCCTTATTGGCACAAATGTTTCTGATATACAAGGTCACCCGGAGAGTCAGAGGGAAAAGTGATGTTGTCATTAAATATGTGACATGAATGTTAAAATAAAAAATTCTCCATTTATTTCTACACTGAGTATTTCTCAATTTTCCTTCACATCCTTGGTGTACCAATCTTTTTCATAAACTAGCATTTGTAGATCATATGAAAAAGACCTCTTTATTCCCTGGCTTTGGGCTTAACTAATACATAAAGAACCCTGGTAGAAATCTAGAGAGATGGGGAATAGTAATACTGACACAATTAATCTTTTGCCTTCTTTTTGCAGTCTTCATGAACTGGGTATATCCCTTACGGAAAAGTTATAGGTCCTATCAGGATGATCTCTTTATATTGTTCATTGTACTCTGTGCAGATGAGACATTATTTCTCTTGCCTTTTCAGCTCTTATAACATAATTTATCCTCTTACCTTCACTCTCATGCTACAAACACCAAACTCTCATGCCATGTCTTTTATTTTTAACTAATTGCTGACTAATATTTAAGTAGTTCCTTTATTAAAATAGCCTCAAATCATTTCAACCCATCAGCACTTTTCTGTCAATACTTTGACTGATATATTATTCTTTGATTATGTCTAAAGCTTTGACATTTGAGATTTATCCTTGTTTGGCTTTCATTGAGCCATCAGAAAACATTGCTAAAATCTTCTATTATCAACTATTAATACATGCAAATATAACATTTTTTTAATATTTAGCAACTTGTCATATCTTGTGCTAGTCAAAGAAGGGCTATGAAATGATTTATCTATAACCTATTGACAGGGAATAGATGTTATAACATTTATATAACATTTATTGAGATAGTGTACTATAGTACCTAAAAACCAGTCTATTCGTTTCCTCTTATATGTTGAGGAATTACGATGTGATTATTTTTTTACTGTCTTGAATAATAATTTCATCATTTTGGCATAGAGTAATAACAATGCTCATGTTAAATGGTTTTTACTTAAGATTTTAATTTATAAATTATGTATAAATTTTGTGTTTGTATGTATGTATGTATGAATGAATGAATACAACTGCCTTCACAGGTCAGTGTCAATGGAGTCCCCAAGAAATACACATAGCTGTGAGATGAACAACATGAGTACTGGTACCTAAATTCAGGTCCTCTACAGAAGCAGCACAAGCTCTTGCCCATGGAGACATAACTACCCACACAGAAATGTTTCTAATAATTTGTAAGTAGCTTAGTTATCAAAAGTACTAAAATATATAGTAAATATATTTCATATTGTATAAATTGTTATATGAACATTGATTATAATTACTTGTTTAGAATATGTACATATTCATTAATCCTACAGTCCATTAAATACATCTAAAGAAATCATTCAACTTTCTTGAGAACCCTCAAACACAAAATGATATAGCTGGATTATATAATCTAAAAAATAAGGTACTAACAATTTTCCAAGCACTTATGCTTTAGGGAAAACTGTTGATATTTAGTACAGTGAAAGTTCAGATAAGCTCAAAGCTGTTATCATCATCAGATGACAGCAGCAACAATAAACATACTTTCTCTGGAAGTAGAGAAGACAGGCTAATAATAGTACTTTCTCCTTGGGTCTCATTATTTAAGACTCTTTGAAACCCTTTGGTACTCGACTTGTGGATCATTACACTTTGGGGGTTGAATTACCCTTTCACAGGGATCACCCAAGACCACTATCATCTGAAAACACAGATATTATATCACAAATCATAACAGTAGCAAAATTACTGTTATGAAGTAGCAACAAAAATAAATTATGGTTGGGGTTCACCAAAACATGAAGAACTATATTAGCATTAGTAAGGTTAAGAACCACTATTTTAAAAGGTGCCATCATCTTTGAGGGTATGCCATTCCCCTTCAGTAAATCTTCTGTGGAAAGAACCTCAGAGACACACCCAGAGTTGTTTCTAGTAGGTTGATTCTAAATTCCATTTAACTTACCAGGCCATCTATGAGCTGGAGATCTATGAAGCAAGTGGATCAGTGTCCCCAGACAGAAAAACTGAAAGGTAGAGCAGATTAAGAAAACCCAGAAAAACTCATAATTGAGAATCGTAGTCATTTGAATTTGTTCCCAAACCAGTCCCTATGCTGGAACACGTGACCACAGCACTCTAGTAAGACCATGCCAACTGGTCATGTAGCATAGAACCCAATGTTCTCCATGCTAATTAGAAATCTAGATGGGTCTGGAGGGTTTGGTAAATAAGCTTCCCTTTCTAATTTGTATACCCTTGACCTCCTTATGTTGTCTAACTATCACTATTTGCATATGATAGGGTAGTATAATTAAGTGACCCAAAAAACTCCCCCAGAGAACTCCTACAGCTGATAAACAACTTCAGCAAAGTGGCTGGTTATAAAATAAACACAAACAAATCAGTAGCCTTCCTATATTCAAAGAATAAGCAGGCTAAGAGAGAAATTAGGGAAATGATACCCTTCACAATAGCCACAAAAATATAAAATATCTTGGTGTGACTCTAACCAAGCAAGTGAAAGATCTGCATGACAAGAACTTCAAATCTCTGAAGAATGAAATTGAAGATCTCAGAAAATGAAAAAAAAAATCTTCCATGCTCTTGGATTGGCAGAATTAATATAGAAAAATTGGTCATCTTGCCAAAAGCAATATATAGATTCAATGCAATCCCCATCAAAATCCCAACTCAGTTCTTTATAGAGTTAGAAATAGCAATTCTCAAATTCATCTGGAATAACAAAAAACCCAGGATAGCTAAAACTATTATCAACAGTAAAAGAAATTCTGGGGGAATCCATATACTGGACCTCAAGCAGTACTACAGAGCAATAGTGTCAAAAATTGCATGGTATTTGTACAGTGACAGGCAGGTGGTCAATGGAATTGAACTGAAGACCCAGAAATGAACCCACACATCTATGGTCACGTGATATTCGACAGAGGAGCTAAAACCATTCAGTGGCACAGAGATAGCCTTTTCAACAAATGGTGCTGGCTCAACTGGAGGTCAGCATGAAGAAGAATGCAAATCGATCCATTCTTATCTCCTTGTACTGAGCTCAACTCCAAGTGGATCAAGGACCTCCACACAAAACTAGACACACTGAAACTAATAGAAAAGAAACTGGGCAAGACCTTTGAGGACATGGGCACAGTGGAAAATTTCCTGAACAGAACACCAGTAGCTTATGTTCTAAGATTAAGAATTGTCAAATTGGACCTCATAAAATTGCAAAGTTTCTGTAAGGCAAAGGACACTGTCAAAAGGACAAAATGGCCACCAACAAATTGGGGAAAGATATACACCAACCCTACATTCAACAGAGGGCTAATATCCAAGATACACAAAGACCTAGAGAAGGTAGACTCCAGAGAACCATCACTGATTAAAAAATGGGGTCGAGAGCTAAACAAAGAATTTTCACCTGAAGAATTTCTAATGGCCTAGAAGCACCTTAAGAAATGTTCATCATCATTAGTCATTAGGGAAATGCAAATCAAAACAACCCTGAGATTTCACCTCACACCAGTCAGAATGGCTAAGATTAAAATCTTAGGAGACAGCAGGTACTGTTGAGGATGTGGAGAAAGAGGAACACTCCTCCACTGTTGGTGGGATTGCAAGCTGGTACAACCACTCTGGAAATCAGTCTGGCGGTTCCTCAGAAAACTGGGCATGATACTTCCGGAGGACCCTGCTATACCACTCCTGGGCATATACCCAGAGGATTCCCTGGCATGCAATAAGGACACATGCTCCACTATGTTCATAGCAGCCTTATATATAATAGCCAGAAGCTGGAAAGAACCCAGATGTCCCTCAATGGCTGATGGATACAGAAAATGTGGTATATTTACACAATGGAATACTACTCAGCAATTAAAAACAATGAATTCTTGAAATCATTAGGCAAATTCTTAGAAAATATCATCATAAGTGAGGTAACTCATTCACAAAAGAAAACACATGGAATGCAGTCACTGACAATTGGATATTAGCCCAGAAGCTCTGAATATCCAAGACACAATTTACATATCAAATGATTCCCAAGAAGAAAGACAGAGAGGGCTCTGGTCCTGAAAAGTCTTCATGCTTCAATGTGGAGGATTACCAGGACAGAGAAGTGGGAGGGGGTTGATTGGGGAAAGGGTGAAGGGAAGAGGGCTTATGGGATTTATGTGGAGGGGGGAAACTGGGAAAGAGGAAATCATTTGGAATGTAAACAAAGAATGTAGAAAATAAAAAAGAAATTAAAAAAAAAACTTCCTTTCTCATACATTCTCCCTATGTAAATGGTATTTAATTTCTGGTCCACCCCGAGTTAATTTGTATACATCAAATTTCTACTGTGAATAAACAATTTGGACAAGCATGAACTGTTTCATCAAAAACTGCTATGTGGGAAGCCTTCTTTAAGGAGCTGTGACAAATGTCTCCTGCAGCAGGCCCCTCTGCAATCTGGAAGGTTTCCAGAAGAATCTGGATGCATAGGAGTTTGGGAGCCATTGCCTTGGCCCCAGCATGCTCCATTTCTCACCTAGGCTGAGGCACAATCTTAAGCTTCCTCCCCTGACTGTGTTCTGTAAGCCAGACATCCCTATGGCAGCAAGGATGGAATGTAGGCTAGCACTCTTGTGCTTCACTTGCCAGAACAGTGTTCAGACATCCCAGCAGCAAGGTAGAACTTGGACTCACAGGTCCATAGTGCAATTTGTATAGCGCTTGCCTAGTAATTTCCTAACAACCAGGTGGTAGAAACAGGAAAATAATAAATTCAAGGTTATCTTTAGTTACCTAAGAAATTTGAAGTCAGCCTGGACTACATGATACTGTCTCAATGAAACAAGCAACAAACAACAACAACAAAAACAAAAGATTAATCATCACAAATCCAACTTTGTCAACTTCAATAATAAGTCAATAAATGAGGAATTTCCTGTTGTAGGTCATTTAGGTCATTTCACCCCCCCTCTCTCTCTCACACACACACAGACACACAGACACACACACACACACACACACAGACACACACACACACACACACACACACACACATGCACACCAAACCACACACAAATATGTTACCCTTAACATAAAATTGTAAAGTTCTGTTTCTGCTCCTCTTTTCCCCTCCCCCTCTTCTCTTCCTCCCAAGTCCCTCCCACCCTGCACTTCCCTTGAATATATTGTTCTCACTTCCAAGTAGGACAGAGCATCCATAATTTGGTTTTCCATCTTCATGAGCTTCATAGGGTCTATAAGTTGTATCATGGGTATTCTGAGCTTTTTTCCCTAATATTCACTTATCAGTGAGTATATACCATCTGTGTTCTTTTGTGACTGTGTTACCTCACTTATATTTTCTATTTCCATTCATTTTCCTGTGAATTTTATGAAGTCTTTGTTTTTAATAGTTGAGCAGTATTCCATTGTGTAAATATAACACATTTACTCTATCCATTCCTCTTTTGAGAGACATCTGGGTTGTTTCCAGCTTCTGGTTATTATAAGTAAGGCCTTTATGAATAAAGTTGAACAAGCGTGCATGTTACATATTGGAGCATCTTTTGGGTATATGAGGAGGAGTGGTATAGCTGGGTCCTCAGGTGATTAAGCAATCAAATATGAGCCTATGGGGATCAATTCTTATTCAAATCTCCACATCAATGAAATACAAATCAAACTACTTTAATATTATCTCAGTTCAGTAAGAAGTAGATAGAATTCATGACTTCTGCCTGTTGACTCCTGTGAGCCTGGCATTTGACACTGCTGTCACAGCCCAGACACATTAAAACTAATATAAAAGAAAGTGGGGATGACCCTTGAGGACATTGGCTCAAGGGGAAAATTCCTGAACAGAACACCAATTGCTTATGCTCTAAGAGCAAGAATAGACAAATGGAAGCTCATAAAATTACAAAGTTTCTGTAAGGCAAAGGACACTGTCAGAAGGACAAAATGGCAACCAACAAAGTGGGAAAAGATCTTCACCAACCCCACATCCGACAGAGGGCTAATGTCCAATGTATACAAAGAACTTAAGTTAGACCCCTGAAAACCAAATAACCCTATCAAAAATGGGGTACAGAGCTAAACAAAGACTTTTCACCTGAAGAACTTCGGATGGCTGAAAAGCACCTTAAAAAATGTTCAACATCATTAGTCATTAGGGAAATGCAAATCAAAACAACCCTGAGATTTCACCTCACACCAGTCAGAATGGCTAAGATTAAAAACTCAGAAGACATCAGGTGTTGGCGAGGATGTCGAGAAAGAAGAACACTCCTCCACTGCTGGTGGGACTGCAAGCTGGTACAACCACTCTGGAAATCAGTCTGGTGGTTCCTCAGAAAACTAGACATGATACTTCCGGAGGACCCTGCTATACCACTCCTGGTCATATACCCAGAGGATTCCCCAGCATGCAGTCGGGACACATGCTCCATTATGTTCATAGCAGCCTTATTTATAATAGCCAGAAGCTGGGAAAGAACCCAGATGTCCCTCAACGGAGGAATGGATAATGAAAATGTGGTATATATACACCATGGAGTACTACTTAGCCATTAGAAACAATGAATTCATGAAATTCTTAGAGAAATGGATGGAGCTGGTGACCATCATACTAAGTGAGGTAACCCAGTCTCAAAAGAATACCCATGGTATGTACTCACTGATATGTGGGTATTAGCCTAGAATCTTGGAACACCAAAGACACAATCCACATACCAAATGATGTCCGAGAAAAAGGAAGGAATGGACCCTGGTTCTGGAAAAGTTCAATACATCAGTGTAGGGAATACCAGAACAGGAAAGTTGGAATGGGTGGCTTGGGGAACAGGGGAGGGAAAAGGGCATGTGGGACCTTTGGGGGGTGGGGAACCAGGAAAAGGGAAAGGAGATGTAAATAAAGATTATATCCAATAATAATAATAAAAAGTAGATAAAAGAATCTATAGTAAGGTAAGGGACCACACTTAAATCATATAAACCTCAGGGAAATTTTTTACTATAAAGAAATATAAATCCTTTTTCCAAAGTATAAGGAAGCATCATGAGACCCTGTCGTTTTCATATTGACAGTGTATACTAAATTAGTATGTACTAAATTGGAATGTTCCAATCTTCTATATAATCCCCAAAGTCGATTAGCCCATAAATCTCTTTCCTTTCCAAAGATTTGTTTTTGTTTTATTTTCCTTTCACCAAGTCTTCCTAAACTGAAGATAAGAAACAGGTCCTTAAACCCTTGTTTACAACAGAGCCTGCTAAACACTCTGTACCAATCAAGTCTTGACATATACATGATATAATCTCTCATTATTTGTGCTTTTATCTTTAACTCTAAATCCAGGAATTACATATTCAAATCTGCCCAGGCTTCTGTTTTCTTTTAAACCTACTTGGATCAGCAGTAATATAGTTTTTTCTTAATCATTTATACTTCAATTTGTCTTAAGGATCGATGGTAAAAAAAAAAAAATGTAAAGAAATTGGGCCTGTTGTGCAATTCTAGTCAAAATGTAAAATGATACAGCCACTCTGCAAACTATGCAGTGTTCCTCAAAGTTTAAACAGAGATTTACTAAGTGATTCATCGATCCTACTTCTGGATAAATAATCCAAAGATTTGAATGTCAGGATTTAAACAGATATTTGTATACCCATGTTCACAACAGCATTATTTACCATAGGGAAAGGGTTCATCCAACCCAACTCTACCTTTAGTAGGTGAATAAACAAATATGGTATATAAAAACATTGGGATCTAGCTTTAAAGAGAGAAAAATTGCTCCATAACCGAATGAACTTTGTTGGTGTCAGGGTGCATGAGATAAGCTAATCACAGAAATATTAGCAAGTATGAAGATCTGAGCTCAAACTCTAAGTACCCATAAAAACGAAAGGGAACAGCAGCAGCAGCAACAGCAACAGCACCACCACCACCAACAACAATAAACAAACAAAATCTAAGATATACTCACACTTCCTAATGGAAATTGTAAACTGTTGGTTCAGTGTGACCCTCAGTTAAGACAATAAGGCAGATAATACCAGAGGAAGACAACCGTGATCTTGCTCTGTCATCTGTACACATGCACACAAGACACAAACACACAACTAACATGAATGCAACACACACACACACACACGCACACACACACACACACACACACACGCACACACACACACACACACACACCTAAATAAATAGAGAATAATACATATAATCTTAATAACATCTATAGCATATTAGGTATAAATGATAAAAGTCTTGCATGAAAAATATTCAAATGCAGTCCATAAACTCAAGTATGTGCCTGTGTTGTAGATTAATGATTATTTGGGAAAGATAGTCTAAATTCTGCTTAGTGCCACCCTAAATCCTTAATACAAGGTTCGTTTTGACAATAAACACATTTTTCCTTCTGGAGCAGTTTCATCTTTAACAACTCTTTCTGAATGGTGTCACAGAACACCTAGTGAAACTTGGAAACTGGTTTTTAACGTGTCCACATTTTAGAATAGCCATTAGCAATATTTTTTAAATCAAAGTGGTGTTCCTCTAATATATAATTTCAAATATTTTCTCATTTGTACTGGAGACCTAACGTTCTAGTACTGATTCATGGTCTAGAATTTATTTCTTTTACTCTCATAAATAAAGATCTATGCTCTATCAAATTTTATTTTATTATTTTTCTGCCATATTTTAAAAAGCAAAACTCATTTATGAATTCATATATAAAACAATGCTTTCCAATAGTGTCAAATACTTCCCATATCAGATAAGGTTTGAATTAAAAAAAAAATTATCCCATCTTCTCCCATACAAATCACAGTTCCTTCTCTCTTCCTTCCTCTCACTTCTCCCATTCCCAATCTACATCTCTATGTTTTCTTAGAAAGGACTGGCCTCACAGGCATATCATCTCTACATTGCATGTCAAATTACAATAAGACTAGGCAGCTCCCTTTATATTAAGATGGGGCAAGGTAACCCAGTAGGTGGAAAAGGATTCACAATGCATGCAAATATATCAGAGACATCCCCTGCTGCAACTGTTAGAGGAGTCACACAAGAAGACCAAGCTACATAATCATAATGTGTATGCAGAAGACCTAGCACAGACCCATGTAGGCTCTGTGATTATAAGGTCTGTTTGTATGAGTCCCTATGATCCCTGGGTCATTGATTTAGTGGGTTTCCTTGTGGATATCCTTGACCCCTCTGGCTTGTAAAATCCTTTTTACTCCTTCTCTTTAGGATTCTCCAGGCTCTGCCTAATGTTTGACTGTGGGTCTCTACATCAGTTTCCACCAGTTGACATAGTCATTGATTAGTCTCTCACAATTCCTGTGCCACCGTTACCCCTGCACATCTTTCAGACAGGACAAATGGCTTAGCCATTAAAGGATAGGCTCACATGCAAAAAATATGGTTTGAATCTTGTCATTACTTCATCTCAAACTGGTGATGTGAAAATTCCAAAGCAAGTCCATGGCAAAGTCAATGAAAAAAAAAATATGAGAAGTAAATGGAAGCCTTTTTTGTGCAACTCAAATAGAATGGAGCATTTTGTCTGTTTCATCAAGCCATGAGACCAAATTTATGTAAAATAATGTTTGTTTTTCTCTGAAATGGTGCTGATAGATTTAATTGTGAATAGTTTTAAATCATTGCAAAAGACTACCACTGCCCTCCCACACATATACACGCATTTCTCTTTCTTCTCTGATCAGACAAGCAATAGAATAGCATACTAATCAATGACCTAATAGAAAGAAAAGATTAAGCAAATATAGCTCTTTAGAGAGAAGAGGCTTTTTGAAACTGGCAGGGAATGCTATATCTAGGTAGCATCATCAGAGGCTCATTTGAATAGGAAACTACCAGGCTGAAAAGAGATTGATCCTGACCTACAAGTATGACAAAGAGTACAGGAGCAGGTACTGGGGCATTAGCACCATTGTGTGGTCATAATTTGTTATTTTTTTTAAATTTACTTTCAGCTATGTAGTTTTCTTTAATGCTTCTCCTGTGACTCTGCTGTTTTTAACTTTTCCATGTTTTATTAAAACAGAAAAAAAATAGACTACACAACTGCAATTGAACTCCAACTCTAGAGAACAAATGCGAGCAACTAAGTTGTGTTGAATAGAACAAGGTATTTCATTTTACATTATGAACAGGATATATAGAAACCACACCATGCACCTGGAAAAATTCTGCAATGAGAGGCAAAGAAAGGATATTCATTTCATGCTTACAGTATCCCTATTTTTCTTCTCAGAAAGAGAACAGTGCTTTGCATAGAATATCATTATCTACTGGTCCACTATAGTTTCAATATGAATTTACATTCAACTTACCCAGCTATATTTGTTCTTCTATCACTTTGACAGAGTGATTCATTTTAAAATAAGACTGAAAATGATATCAATATAAGACTGCCATACATACACATACAAACACACAGACAGACACAAGAAAAAAAAGTATGTTTTATATCGTACAGGTATGGGCTGTATCAACTGCACTATAAACACAAATAGACTGGAATATCTTCCTTCAAAGAATATTTTTGAAATATTTTTATTGAAAGTGTCCGGATTATGATACTTCTAGGGCTATAGAGATTCAATATGAACCTCTGGAAAAGCTATGAATTTTATGGTGAATTTTAATATTTATGACCAGTTTTAAATAATTTTAAAATTTTAATTAATATTTTAATTAATAAATATTTAATTAATAGTTTTTAATTCATATTCATTAATTTTGAAGGCCAGTTTTTCAGTTCTGAAATTAGGCTTTAAAAAGTTGGTCATTTACTTAGAAATTTGAGCCTAATAATCATGGGCATTAGCTCAGGTTTGTTTACTTTCTTTTTTCTTTTTTTTTAAGGTGTAACTATGTGAGTTTGTGTGTGTGTGTGTGTGTGTGTGTGTGTGTGTTGGGATACATGTACAAGTATGGTTCTAGCCAGGGGAATCAAAAGAAAGTTTCAAATCCTCTAGATACAGAATTATAGATGATTGTAAAGCATAGGATGGTGGTGTTGGAAACCAAACTTCAGTCCTCCTTTGAAGCAACAAGTACTCTTGACTTCTAAGCCATGTTTTCAGCCTAGAAAATACCATGTCTACACAAGTTGTTTTATGATATTAATTAATATTTCAGCTTTGAGATCTATTCTGAGAATTGGAATGAGAAAAAGGGATTTAACTTTTCTCATTTTCGATATGTTTGTTTCCTTTAAGCATCAATTTAAATCCATATAATTGTCATGCATTTTGAGTGATTTCTTGATATAAATTGTATGTTACCTGATCCTTCATGTGCTTATATTGTTGGAAGGGGGAATAATAAACATCTATTGATATTTTACACAGAAAACATGATATTAATATTCAACTCCATTAATGAAAATTCAAGCAACCAGTGCAAATGATTGTGTGAAAAGTAAACTCAATATTTTTAATATATAGAGCAAAGCCACTTGTGAATACATTATTGGTTATACTAAATCATTATTTGAATGCATCTTTAAATATCATAAAGTCATAAAAATACTTATTTTAATAAAATTCAATTACATGACAAAAACTAAATCTTATAATACAGGAGTATTTTTTACATGATTATTGTTAAATAACAAAATGTTCAAATGTTTCAGAATATGCCATAATTATTTTTCATATTTCATTATTCTCAATGTTAAGATATCCCTTAAAAGTTTTGATATATCAAGAGCACACACATAGTATATGTAATAAGACAACAATCTTTGTTAGAATTAAGGCAGAGTATACATGTATACCATATATAGAAAACAGTGGGAATAAGGCAAAAGCCCAAACTGTCCATTGAAACATAGGTTTGAAGTGAACAGACAACTCTCAGAAGAAAGATAAATGAGCAGTAGTATTTTTTTTAAATACTACTTTCAGTATCTTAACCATTCAAGCAATAAAATATAAAATTGTGGCGAGATTCTAACTCAATAAGTCAGAATAAATACCAGCAAAATTTGAGAGAACAAATTCTAGTGAGGTTGTATGGGAAGGGGAACACTTATTCATTGTTAATCGAAGTGCAAACTGATACAGCCACAAAGGAAATTAATGAGAAATTTTCTTAAAAAATTGAGATTATAACTTCAGTCTGACCCATCTATACCATTCATTGGAATATAGCCAAAGGACTCTGTGTCCTACAATAGACATGTTTTCTCATCCATGTGTAATTTTACACTATTCATAATATTTAGGAAATGAAACCCACCCAGTTGTACATTAACAGATGTAATGATAGAGAAAATGTGTCACATTACATATGTTGGGATTGGTTCCTTCCTGGAAATAAAACATCCAGGAAACAAAATTTAATTTGAGAATACTACATGCAAGAATATAAATATAATTTGCAGATTCACCAGTGTCATATCTCATAATTCATGTAGTAGCTGAGCCCATTATTCTTCCATATGTTCTTGTACACACACACACACACACACACACACACACACTCACACCATACATAGGCAATTGGGACTGGAAGGGTACAAGGCAGGGAGGAAAGATATGGGAGGAGAAGGGGAGGAATATCAACTAAAATAAAGTTTGTTTGAGAATGCCATAATACTTTGTATGCTAGCAAATAAAATAAATGAATATAAAATTATAGCACATCAGAGTTTAATTCTTTTTATCATTTCCTATATTATACATTTTAAAATTGATGGCATTCTTGACATTATTATATATAGTAGTACCTTGCTATTTTTGATATATATATATATATATATATATATATATATATATATATATATGAACTGGAAAATTTAATAGAGAACAGAAGGGGAAAAGGCAGAAGAATGTAAGTTGGTCACCTACATTTTCAAGAGCTCAGCCAAAGGGAAGGAAGATTTATAGCACCGCTTTCATTTCTGGTACAGTTCCAAAGTATATTCCATGATACTGCCAAATTTGTGTTACTCCAGACCTACATTGTGTTACAGAGAATTGATGTTTTATAATTTTTATTTTTATTATATTCAACACAATATATATTTTATACCAATCATAAAATGATGGACATGTTATTAAATGAACATAAAAAATAAAGTCCTTTGTTTATTTTATTTTTAGTAGAGCTTAAAATCTACTAAAAAAAAAAGCTCTTACTGTGGTACAAACACAAAATAAGACCAATTTTTAGACATTGGAGTTCATTGTGATAAGGCTGTATTTCAATGTCCCTCACATCACCAAAGGATTTTACCTCCATAGTAGCTAAGAGTTGACAGTTCTGCTGTGCCATGGAATGAATTATAGGCACAATTATTTGGATACAGATCCCCTGCTATGGTCAAAGCTATTTGACTTGAGTGATTGTAATCATTCTCAGTCCACAGGGAGCAGGTTACATCCATTTAAGAAATAAGATGGTCTACCCATGAAGTCATTCATCAATGGTTTCAAAGAACAATGGTTCTTCTTGAAGGGTAGCACAGACATAAGGTGAGGGTAAGAATCTGGTTCATTGGCTGAGAGCGCTTATGGGATTTATGGGGAGGGGGAACCGGGAAAGGGAAAATCATTTGGAATGTAAACAAAGAATATAGAAAATAATAAAAGAGAAAATAATTCATTTCAGAAAAACAGTAACTATTAAGGTCATCTTCTTCAAAGTTGATTCAATAATTGTAAATATCAAGCCAAACATTCAGTCTCTTTGTTGTTCCCTTACAAGTCACCTTCAAAATTTGTTGTCTACATGTCTTTTAGCTGTATAAATAATTTTGAAATATGTAAGCTGCTCTGAAAACCAGAGTATAGTGCAAAAATATCAAATATACAATGCTACTTATAGAGAGGTTGAGATAGGAGAAGCATGATTTCAGGACCACTATGTGATACACAGCAAGACACTGTCACATACAAACAAGAAGAAAGTGAATATGGATTGTACAATATTGGACATATTTCTCCAATTACCAAATTAGAGAGACCACTGTGTGACAGCCAACAAATTTCTAATTCCTCATATTTTTGGATTTCAAATGATTAGAATATGTTGGTAATATTAATTTTAATATTAAGACATATTAACATAAGTAATTGTTACATCCTGTTATTTTTGTTGTTAGAGGTAGAATTATATTTGTTTGATGAAAGATTACTTTCTTCCCATTTCTATGGTGTAGTTCCCCTTACTTGTGTTTCTTTTTTCCATCTATTATGTGTTGAAAGGCTGGATTTGTGGAAAGATAATGTGTAAATTTAGTTTTGTCATGGAATATCTTGTTTTCTCCGTCTATGGTAGTTGAGAATTTTAGTGGGTAGAGTAGCCTGGACTGGCATTTGTGTTCTCTTAGGATGTGTATGATCTCTGCCCAGGATGTTCTAGCTTTCATAGTCTCTGGTAAGAAGTCTAGTGTAATTCTTTTAGGTCTGACTTTATATGTTACTTGTCATTTTCCCCTTACTGCTTTTAGTATTCTTTCTTTGTTTAGGGCATTTGGTGTTTTTCTTATTATTTGATGGCAGGAATTTATTTTCTAGTCCAGTCTACTTGGAGTTCTGTAGGCTTCTTTTATGTGTATGGGCATCACTTTCTTTATGTTAGGGAAGTTTTCTTCTATAATTTTGTGAAGATATTTACTGGCCCTTTAACTTGGGAATCTTTGCTGTGTTTTATACCTATTATCCTTAGGTTTGGTCTTCTCATTGTGTCCTGGATTTCCTGGATGTTTTGGGTTAGGAGCTTTTTGCTTTTTGCATTTTCTTTAACTTTTGTGTAGATGTTTTCTACAGTATCTTCTGCACCTGAGATTCTCTCTTGTATTCTGTTGATGATGCTTTCATCTATGGCTCCTGATCTCTTTCCTAGGTTTTCTAGCTCCAGGGTTGTTTCCCTTTGTGATTTCTTTATTGTTTCTATTTCCATTTTTAGATCCTAGATGGGTTTATTTTTTTGTTCTTTCCATCCCTCCATCATTTGAGATAGGCTTTCAGCCTCTGCTCTGATCATGTTTTCAGCCTGTGAAATTACTGGCCTTTGTTCTTTATAGAACAACACAGCTCTCTACTCTCACCTGGAAGCCTCAGGGCAGCCTCACCTAAAAGCATCTCAGATCTGCTAGACATGAAGTACTCTGATCTCAGCAGGTGACCTGCCCTGCTGCCTGAGCAGTGAAGCCAAGAACCGTCAGACCACTTCCCCAGAACTCAGCCTGGGAGTCTGGGGGGAGGGGCTCACCCAAATTGTTAAATGGTCTGACCTCCATTAAAGTTTAGGCCTAGGTCTGGTAAACTATCCTCCTGGCCCTTGTTCTTTTCTCCGCTTTCCCATCCATTCCTTAAGTTTCTCTTCCAGAAACCAGTTCGCAGTAGCTACAAAATACAATATTTATTCATTTCCCTTCACCTGTTTGATTGTGTTTTCCTGTAATTCTTTATCGGATTTTTGTATTTTCTCTTTAAGGGCTTCTACTTGTTTACCTTTGTTCTCCTGTATTTCTTTAAGAGAGTTATTTAGGTCCTTCTTAAAGCCCTCTATCATCATCATGAGAAGTGATTTTAGTTCTGAATCTTGCTTTTCTGGTGTGACGGTGTATCCAGGACTTGCTATGGTGGGAGAATTAGGTTCTGATGAAGCCAAGTTACCTTGCTTTCTGTTCCTCATGTTCTTATGCTTGCCTCCTGCCATCTGGTTATCTCTAATGCTACCTGCCCTCACTATATCTGACTGGAGCCTGTCCTTTCTGTGATCCTCATTGTGTCAGAATTCCTCAGAGTCAAGCTGTCTCTGTGATCCTGTGCGTCTCAGACCCTGTGTGTGTCTGAGCTCCTAGGATTCAAGATAGTAAAAGCTGAAAATATGACACATATAACATGACCAAAATCCTTTATGCTTCAGAGAATACAACAAAGAAATAAAGAAAAGCACAAAATGGATGAAATATTTGCAATTTATATATTTGAAAATAACTTAGTCTCCAGTATATATATCCAAAGGGGGATATAAGAAAGAATACAGACTAGGTTACATGAGATAAAAATATATTATATGCATGTCTTCTCACCCAACTCTAAGAATATGGAGACAGTAAGATTTTTTTTTTTGAGAAAACAGAAACCCCAGGTTTAGGGATGTACCATTATTGATAGAAATTAACCTGCGTGCCTATGGACACTTGATTTTTGACAAAGAAGCCAAAAACATACAGTAAAAAGGAGAAAGCATCTTCGACAAATGGTGCTGGTCTAACTGGTGGTCTGCATGAATAAGAATGCAAATTGTACGATTGTTACCACACTGCACAAAGCTCAAGTTCAAGTGGACCAGGGATCTGAACATAAAACCAGTTACACTGAATCTAAGAAAAAATGTCTTTTAGGTTGCAGTGCTCACTCATTAATAGAGGAATACTTTTCTGTTGTGTGCATTCCTGTATATATTCTCCCTATCAGTAAAACAGTGATGGAACAATTAGCTGAGATTTACTTACATTTTGTAAGTTGTCATTTTATTTTGTACCACAAGTAAAAGATTCCATTTTTATAGTCCATACATGCATATAATGCACTTTGATCATTTGAGCCCCTTTCTCAAGCTTTCTTATTCCCTCCTTTCTTGAAGTCTCTAATTTCTTCTTCTTCTTCTTCTTCTTCTTCTTCTTCTTCTTCTTCTTCTTCTTCTTCTTCTTCTTCTTCTTCTTCTTCTTCTCCTTCTCCTTCTCCTTCTCCTTCTCCTTCTCCTCCTCCTCTTCCTCCTTCTTCTTTTCTTCTTCCTCTTCTCCTTCTCCTCCTCCTCTTCCTCCTCCTCCTCCTTCTTTCTTCTTCTTTTAGTTGAGTTTTTTACACTCCAGATTTTATTTACCCTCCATTCCCCTGGTCAACCCACTGACTCTTCCACATCCCATACCTCCTCCACATGCAATCTACTCCATGAGGATGTCTCCTATACTCCCATTCACCACCCAACCTGATCTCTAAACTCCCTGAATTCTCCAGTCTCATGAGGGTTAGTTGCATCTTATCTTACTGGACACAGACCTGGCAGTCCTCTGCTGAATATATGTTGGGGGCTTCATATCCTCTGGTGCATGCTGCCTGATTGGTGACCCAATGTTTGAGAGATCTTGGGATTCCAGATTAATTGAGACTGCTGGTCCTCCTACAGGGTTACCCTACTCCTCAGCTTCTTTCTGCCTTCCCCTAATTCAACCACAGGGGTCAATAGCTTCTATCCATTGCTAGGGTACAAATTTCTGCATCTGACTCATTAAGTTTCTTGTTGGGTCTTCCAGAGTGTGGTCATACTAGGTTCCTTTTTGTGAATGCTCCATAGCCTCAGTAATAGTGTCAGGTCTTGGGACCTCCCCTTGAGCTGGATCCCAATTTGGGCCTGTCACTGGACCTTCTTTTCCTCAGGCTCCTGTCCATTTCCAACCCTGTAGTTCTTTCACACAGGAACAATTACAGGTTAGAATTTTGACTGTGGGATGGCAATCCAATCCCATCCCTCATTTTTGCCCTGTCTTCCTGTTGTAGGTGAGCTCTATAAATTTTCTCTCCCTACTGTTAGACATTTCATCTATGATGTCTCCTTTTAGTTGTGAAAGTCTCTCACCTCCCATGTCTCTGGTGCATTCTCGAGGGTCCCCCCAAACTCCTACCTCCCAAGGTTGCCTGTTTTCCATTCTTTCTGCTGTCCCTCAGTGTTTCAGTACATTTCCCTCACCCAGTACCAGATCAGGTTCCCCTATCCCTCCCCACACCCAGTGTACTTTCCCTCACAAGTACTTCCCTCCTTCTCTCCCCACTTGTGATTAGTTTCTTCTCCCTCCCAAGTGGGACTGAGGTTTTCTCACTTTGGCCCTTCAGATCTTCAGCTTGTTTAACTTTTTTAATTCTGTGGACTGCATGTTGGGTATTCTGTCCTTTCCTTTCCTTTCCTTTCCTTTCCCTTCCCTTCCTTTCCTTTCCTTTCCTTTCCTTTCCTTTCCTTTCCTTTCCCTTCCCTTCCCTTCCCTTCCCTTCCCTTCCCTTCCCTTCCCTTCCCTTCCCTTCCCTTCCCTTCCCTTCCCTTCCCTTCCCTTCCCTTCCCTTCCCTTCCTTTCCTTTCCTTCCCTTCCCTTCCCTTCCCTTCCCTTCCCTTCCCTTCCCTTCCCTTCCCTTCCCTTCCCTTCCCTTCCCTTCCCTTCCCTTCCCTTCCCTTCCCTTCCCTTCCCTTTCCTTTCCTTTCCTTTCCTTTTTAAAGCTAATAGCTATTTATTAAATATCAAGCATGTCCTTTTGGGTCTAAGTTACCTCACTCAGGATATTTTCTAGTTCCATCCATTTGCCTGTAAAACTCAGCATGTCCTCATTCTTAATAGCTGTGTAGTAGTCCATTGTGTAAATGATCAACATTTTCTGTATCCATTCTTCTGTCATGAAAAATCTGTTTCTAGTTTTTGGTTATCACAAATAAGGCTGCTATGAATAAGTGGAACACGATCCCCTGTGGCAGGATGGGGCATCTTTTGAGTATATTCCAAAGAGTGGTATTGCTCTGACTACAGTAAGGTCTATTTCTAATTTTCTGAGGAACCTCAGGGATGATTTCCAGAGTGATTGTACCAGTTTGCAATCCCATCAGCAATGGAGGAATGTTCATCTTTATCCACATCCTCACCAACATGTATTGTCACCTGAGGTTTTGATCTTAGCCATTCTGATTGGTGTAAGGTAGAATCTCTGGGTTGTTTTGATTTGCACTTCTCTGATCATTAAGGACTTTGAACATTTCTTTAGGTGCTTCTCAGCCATTTGAGATTATGCTGTTGTGAATTCTAGGTTTAGTTCTCTAACACATTTTTGATTGGGTTGTTTGGGTTTTTAGTGATTCGTTTCTTGAATTCTTTATGTATTTTCGATATTAATCCTCTATCAGATGTGGAGTTAGTGAAGAGATTTTTCCAAATCTGTTCGTTTTGGCTTATTGACTACATCCTTTGCCTTACAGAAGCTTTCTAGTTTCATGAAATCCCATTTATCAATTCTTCATCTTTGAGAATGAGCCATTGGAGTTCTGTTTTGTAAATTTTCCCCTGTGCAAATGAGATCAAGGCTCTTTCCTTATTTCTCTTCTATTAGATTCAGTGTATCTGAATTTTTATGTTGAGGTCTTTAACTACTTGAACTTGTACTTTGTTCAAGGTGGCAAATATGGGTCTATTTTCATTTTTCTACATATAGACAGCCAATTAGACCAGAACCATTTATTGAAGATTCTTTCTTTTTTCTGTTGTATATTTTTGTGTCTTTGTCAAATATCAATTGTATGTAAGTGTGTGGATTTATTTCTGAGTCTTCAATTCTATTCCATTGATCCTCATGTCTTTCTCTGTACCAATACCATACAGTATTTATCACTATTTTCTGCAGTAATGCTTGAGGTCAGGGATAGAAATTACCCCAGCCATTTTTTTTTATTGTTAAAATTGTTTTCACTATTCTTGGTTTCTTGCATTTCCAGATGAATTTGAGAATCACGTTTTCCATGTCTTTGAAGAATTGTGTTAGGATTTGGATGGGGATTACTTTAAATGTATAGATTGCATTTGGTCCGATGGCCATTATTACTATATTAATTCTGCCCATCCATGCACATAGGAGATCCCTCCATTTTCTGATATCTTCTTTTATTTCTTTCGTGAGAGACTTGAAATTATTTTCATAAAGATATTTACTTGTTTGTTTAGCATAACACCAAGTTATATTATATTTTTTGTGGATGTTGTGAAGGGAGTTGTTTCCATAAATTCTTTCTAAACATGTTTCTCATTTGTATAAATGAAGGCTACTGATTTATTTGAGTTAATTTTATATCCAGCCACTTTGCTGAAGTTGTTTATCTGCTTGAGAAGTTCTCTGGTAGAATTTTTGGAGTCACTTATATATGCTAACATATCATCTGTAAATAGTGATTGGTTTAGTTATTCTTTTCCAAATTGTATCCCCTTGGTCTCTTTTTGTTGTCTTATTATTCTAGTTAGCTTTGAGTACTATGTTGAATAGATATGGGGAGACTGGGCATCCTTGTCTTATACCCAATTTAAGAGGGATTGTTTCAAGTATGTCTCCATTTAATTTTATATTGGTTGTGGGTTTGCAATAAATTGCTTTTATCAAATTTTAAGTATAGGCCTTGAAGTCCTGATTTCTCTAATATGTTTGACATGAAGGGTGTGGTATTTTCAAATGTTTTTTTGAAGCTGAGGAAATGATCATGTGATTCTTTGTCTTTGAATTTGTTTATATAGTGGATTATATTAATGGATATTCTCATTTTGTTAATGGATATTCTTATATTGATCCCATCCCTGAGATGAAGCATAACTTGACCGTGCAAAATTATGGTTTTGATGTGTTCTTGGATTGAATTTGCCAGAATTTTATTGATTATTTTTGCATTGATATTCAAAATTGATATTTGTCTTAAGTTCTCTTTTTTGCCTGGGTTCTTGTGTGATTTAGGTATCAAAGTATTTATGGTTTTATATAATGAATTAGTTAGTGTTTTTCTGTGGCTGTTTTATGGAGTAATTTGAGGAATATTAGTAACAAGTCTTCTTTGAAGGTCTGGGAGAATTCTGCACTAAATCCTTCTGGCTTTGGGCTTATTTTGTTTGGGAAACTTTTTTTTTTTGTTTTTTTTTTTTTTTTTTTTTTTTTTTTTTGAGACAGGGTTTCTCTGTGTAGCTCCGGCTGTCCTGGAACTCACTCGGTAGACCAGGCTGGCCTCGAACTCAGAAATCCGCCTGCCTCTGCCTCCCAAGTGCTGGGATTAAAGGCATGTGCCACCAACGCCCCGGCGTTTGGGAAACTTTTAAGGACATGTTCTATTTCCTTGTGCGATATGGGCCTGTTTTGATAGTTTACCTACTCTTGATTTAACATTGGTATGTGATATCTGTCAACAAAACCATCCATTTCATGTAGATTTTCCAGTTTTGTTGAGTATGGGCTTTTATAGTAGGTTCTGATTATTTATTGAATTTCCTGTTTCTGTTGATGCCTCCCTTTTCAATTCTCATTTTGTTACTTTGGATATTGCCTCTGGGCCCTTTAGTTAATTTGGGATTTATCTATCTTGTTGGTTCTCTCAAAGAATCAGATTTTGGTTTTGTTGACTTTTTATTGTTCTTTTTGTTTCTATTTGGTTATTTTAGCCCTGAGTTTGACTATTTCCTGCTGTCTACTCCTCTTGGATGCATTTGCATCTTTTTATTTTAGAGCTCTCAAGGGTGCTGGTAAGTTGTTAGTATAAGATCTCCCCTGTTGCTTTACCAGGGTACTTAGTGCTATTAATTTTTCCCATAGCACTTCTTTCATTGTTCCATAAACAGCAGCTTTATTTATAATAGCCAGAAGTTGGAAAGAATCTAGATGTCCCTCAGTGGAGGAATGGATACAGAAAATGTGGTATATTTGCACAATGGAATCCTACTCAGCCATTAAAAACAATGAATTCATAAAATTCTTTGGTAAATGGTTGGATCTAGAAAATATTATCCTAAGTGAGGTAACCCAATCACAAAGGAACATACATGGAATGCAGTCACTGATAAGAGGCTATTAGCCTAGAAGCCCTTAATACCCAAGACACAATTCACATATCAACTCATTGCAAGAAGAAGGAAGGAGAGGGCCCTGGTCCTGGAAAGGCTTGAATCAGCATTGTAGGGACAGAGAAGTGGGAGGGTGTTGATTGGAGAAAGGGCTGAGGGAAGAGGGCTTATGGGACTTATGGGGTGGGGGGAACCGAGAAAGGGAAAATCATTTGGAATGTAAACAAAGAATATAGGAAATTTAAAAAAAAGGAAAAAAAAGAGATGCCTATGATTCTTGGTCTATTTGTTTTTGTATGTGGCTTTATATGCTTGTGGTTCTATCCTTTTTGTCTTTTTTGTGAGATGCTTATTATCTTTTCCTTTCTATTATGTAGGGACATTCCTTGTGCTGGAGTTTTTCCTTCTTCGATCCTCAGTAGGGCTGGATTTGTAGGCAGACAGTATTCTAATTTGGTTTTGTACTGGAATATTTTGGTTTCTTCATCTATGTTAAGTGAGAGTTTTGTTGGGTATAGTAGCCTAGGCTGGCATTTGTGTTCTCTTGAGTCTGCATGGTCTCTGACCAGGCTTTCCTGGGATTCATAGCCTTTGTTGAGAAGTCTGATGTAATTCTGATAGTTTTACCACAGTATGTTACATGGCCCTTTTCTCTTGCAGATTGTAATAGTCTCTTTTTTTTGTTATATGCATTTAGTGTTTTGATTATTATATCATTTGAGGAATGTATTCTTGTCCCATTTATTTGGTGTTCTATAGACTTCTTATACCTTTATGGCCATCTCTATCTTTAGGTTGGGGTAGTATTTTTCTATGATTTTGTTGAAAACATTTTCAGGTCTTTGGATCTGGGAATCTTTTCTTCTATTCTGATTATTCTTAGATTTGGTCTTTTCATTGTGTTCTGAATTTCCTGGAGGCTTTGGGTTAGGACTTTTTTCTGTTTTGCATTTTCTTTGACAGTTGTGTCAATCTCTTTTATGGTATCTTCTACATACATCTGAGATTCTCATTTTTTTCTCTTGTATTCTGTTGGTGATACTTACATCTGTAATTCCTGACATCTTTACTAGTTTTTCCACTTACAGGTTTCCCTCCATTTATGTTTACTTTATTGTTTCTACTTCCACTTTTAGGTGTTGGATCACTTTGTTCAACTCGTTTGCCCATTGTGCTTTCCTGTATTTTTTTCAGTGAATCATTGACATTCTCCATAAAGGATTCTATTATCGTCATTAGATAGGATTTTTGGACAGATTCCTGATTTTTAAGTATGTTCATGTATTCAGATCTTGGGGTGATGGGAGAATTGGGTTCTGATGATATACATACCACATATCTTAGATTCTGTTGCTTGTGGTCTTGTGCTTGCCTTTCACCATCTGGTTATCCCTGGTGTTTGCTGGTCTGGGTGGCTCCATCTGTAGTCTGCCTCTTTTGTCCCTAGTTTGCTTCAGGTCTCCTGGTAGGCCTGCAGCCCTGGCTATAGCAGAGCCCCTGTGGAGCCTTCCAACTGGGGGCTTCACAGAAGGGCAGAGAAGCTCCTGACTTGTTGCCCTGGCTGCAGTAGATCTCCTGGGATGCCTTCAGACTGTTGCATCCTCAGTGAAGTAGTCATGTTATTGAACTGTGTGAAGATGTTCTCCAGGATGGGCCTACAGATTGATTTTTCTTTCCCTGTGTGTAGCAGAACTCCAGGGAGGCTTTTAGTCTATTGGGTCAGTTGCCCTGCATGTCTTCAATCTGTGGTGTCTACTGCTCTGAGTGCAGTGGATCCTCTAGGATGGGTAAGAATATGGTGTCTTCATGGGAAAAGAACAACTTGTAGTCTGCCTCAGCAGAAAGGACCTGATAGAAGGTGCTCAAGCAGCCGTTAACATATATATATTTTATTATCATTAGAGTTGACATATTCAAAAATGTGATGATTTTCTTTGTAGATATGATTTAATTTATTCAATATGTTAATGTGTGATTTCATCCATTATCCTGAGAACATATTTTGTACTTTTTGTATGTGAATGATGTTTGTAAATTGTTTGCTTTATCTGTAAAATCTGCTTGCAGTCCACTAAGCTTATTCCATAACTTTACAGAAATAATTTGCATTTCATCATGAATATATAGATTTCTCTCTCCTCATGTCCACTAGCATTTCTATTTTTATTGTTTGTATTTTCTTTATTTTTTTATTTCTTATTTTTATTAGATATATTCTTTATTAACATTTCAAATGATTTCCCCTTTCCTGGTTCCCCTCCCTGAAAGGCCCATAAGCCCTCTTGAATCCCTCTGTTCCCCAATCAACCCCCACCTACTTACCTGTCCTGGTAATCCCCTACACTGATGCATTGAGCCTTTCCAGGACCAGGGGCCTCTCCTTCCTTCTTCTTGGGCATCATTTAATATGTGAATTGTGTCTTGTGTATTCTGAGCTTCTTGGTTAATGTCCACTTATCAGTGAGTTCATACCATGTGTGTTCTTTTTTGATTGGATTACCTCATTCAAGATGATATTCTCTAGTTCTGCTTGTCTAAGAATTTCATGAATTCATAGTTTTAATGGTTGAATAGTACAGAATTGTGTGTGTGTGTGTGTGTGTGTGTGTGTGTGTGTGTGTATTACATTTTCTGTATCCATTTCTCCATTGAGGGACATCTGGGATCTTTCCAGGTTCTGGCTATTATAAATAGGACTGCTATGAACATAGTGGAGCAAGTATCCTTATGACATGCTGGGGAATCCTCTGGGTATATGCCGAGGAGTGGTATAGTGGGGTCATCTAGTAGTATCATGCCCAGTTTTCTAAGGAACCACCAGACTGATTTCCAGAGTGGATGTAACCAGCTTGCAACCCCACCAGCAGTTGAGAAGTTTTCCTCTTTTTCCACATTCTCACTAGCACCTGTTTTCTCCAGTTTTTTGTCTTTGCCATTCTGACTGGTGTAACATGAAATCTCACAGTTGTTTTGATTTTCATTTCACTGATGACTAAGGATGCTAAACATTTCTTTAGATGTTTCTCAGCCATTCAATATTCCTCTGGTGAAAATTCTTTGTTTAGCTGTTCCTCATTTTTAATGGGGTTATTTGGCTCTCTGGAGTCAATCTTGTTGAGTTCCTTGTATATCTTGGATTTAATCCCACTTTTGGATGTAGGGTTGTTAAAGATCTTTTCCCAGTATGTTGGTTACTGTATTGTACTTTAGATAATGTCCTTTGCCTTACAGAAACTTAGTAATTTTATGAGGTCCCATTTGTCAATTCTTGATCTTAGAGCATAAGCTATTGGTGTTCTGTTCAAGAACCTTTCCCCTGTGTCCATGTCCTCAAGCATCTTTCCCAGTTTCTTTTCCATTAGTTTCAGTGTGTCTGGTTTTATGTGGATGTCCTTGATCCACATGGACTTGAGCTTAGTACAAAGCAATAAGAATGGATTGACTTGCATTCTTCTGCATGCTGGCCTCCAGGTGAGCCAGCACCATTTGTGGAAAAGGCTATGTTTTTTCCACTGGATGGTTGTAGCACTTCTGTCAAAGTTCAAGTGACCATAGGTGTGTGGTTTCATTTCTGGGTCTTCAATTCTATTTCATTGATCTACTTGTCTGTCACTATACCAATACCATGCAGTTTTTAACACTATTGCTCTATAGTTAGTACTGCTTGAGGTAGAGATATTAATTCCCCCAGAAGTTCTTTTACTCTTGAGGATAGTTTTAGCTATCCTGGGTTTTTGTTATTCCAGATGAATTTGAGAATTGCTCTTTCTTTTTTTTTTCACTTTTTTATTGGATATATTCTATATTTACAATTCATTTCCCTTTTTCTGGTTCCCCACCCCCTAAAGGTCCCACATGCCCTTTTCCCTCCCCCTGCTCCCTCTTCCACCCCTTCCCTCTTCCCTGTTCTTGTATTCCCCTACACTGCTCTTTCTAACTTTATGAAGAATTGAGTTGGGATTTTGATGGGGATTGCATTGAATCTGTATATTGCTTTTGGCAAGATGGCCATTTTTACTATATTAATCCTGCCAATCCAAGAGCATAGAAGCTTCTTCCTTTTCTGAGGTCTTTTTGGATTTCTTTCTTCAAAGACTTGAAGTTCCTGTCATACAGATCTTTCACTTATTTGGTTCAAGTCACATGAAAATACTTTATTTTGTTTGTGGCTATTGTGAAGGGTGTCATTTCCCTAATTTCTTTCCCAGCCTTTTTATCCTTTGAGTAAAGGAAGGCTACTCATTTGCTTGTGCTAATTTTATATCTGGCCACTTTGTTGAAGTTGTTTATCAACTGTATGAATTCTCTGGAGGACTTTTTGGGTCACTATCATATCATCTGCAAATAGTGATAATTTGACTTCTTCTTTTTCAATTTGTATCCTTTTGTTTTCTAATTGCTCTAGCTAGAATTTCAAGTACTCTATTGAATAAGTATGCAGAGAGAGGGTAGCCTTGTCTAGTCTCTGATTTTAGTGTGAATTCTTCAAATTTCTTTCCATTTAGTTTGATGTTGGCTCCTGGTTTGGTGTATAATGATTTTACTATGTTTAGGTATGGGCCTTGAATGGCTGTTCTTTGCAAGACCTTTAACATGAAAGGATGCTGAATTTTGTTAAATGCTTTTTCAACATCAAATGAAATGACCATATCATTTTTGACTTTGCATTTGTTATATAGTGGATTACATTGATGAATTTTCAATAATGAACCATCCCTGCATCCCTGGTGAATGATCCTTTTGATGTGTTCTTGGATTCGGTTGGCAAGAATTTTGTTGAGTATTTTTGCACCAATATTCATGATGGAAATTGGTCTAAATTTCTCTTTCTTTGTTGGATCTTTATGTGGTTTTGGTATCAGCAAAATTGTGGCTTCATAGAAAGAGTTGCTAGTGTTCCTTCCTTTTTCTATTTTCTGCAATAGTTTGAAGAGTATTGTTGTTGGGTGTTCTTTGTAGTTCTGACAGCATTATGTACTAAAACCACTTGGTCTTTTGCTTTTTTTTGTTTGGGAGAATATCAATCACCATTTCTACTTCTTTAGGGGTTATGGGACAGTTTATTATCCTTCTTTAACTTTGGTATTTGGTATCTGTCTAGGAAATTGTTCATTTCATGCAGATTTTCCAGTTGTGTTGAGTATAGGCTTTTGTAGTTGGATCTGATAATTTTTTTTTAAATTTCCTGTTTCTGTTGTTATTTCTCCCTTTTCATTTCTCATTTTGTTAATTTGGATACAGTCTACATGCCCTTTGGTTACTCTGGCTAAAGATTTATATCTTGTTGATTTTCTCAAAGAACCACCTCCTGGTTTGTTGATTCTTTGTATGGTTCTCTTTGTTTCTACTTGGTTGATTTCAGCCCTGAGTTTGATGATTCCCTGCCTTCTACTCTTCTTGCATGTATTAGCCTTTTTTTGTTCCAGAGATTTTGGTGTGCCATTAAGCTGCTAGTGTATTCTCTCTCCATCTTCTTTTTGGAGGCACTCAGAGCTATGAGTTTTCCACTTAGCACTGCTTTAATTGTATCCCATTAAATTTGGATATGTTGTACCTTCATTTTCATTAAATTCTAAAAAGTCTTTGATTTCTTTCCTTATTTCTTCTTTGACCAAGGTATCACTGAGTAGAGCATTTTTTAGCTTCCATGTTTATGTGGACTTTCTGTAGTTATTTTTGCTATTGAAGACCATCCTTACTCCATAGTCATCTGATAGGAGGCATGGGATTAGTTCAATCTTCTTATATTTGTTGAGGTCTGTTTTGTGACCAATTATTTGGTCAATTTTGGAGACAGTACCATGAGGTGCTGAGAAGAAGGTATATTCTTTTGATTTAAGATATAATGTTCTATAGATATCCATTAAATCCATTTGGTCCAAAATTTCTGTTAGTTTTACTGTGCCTCTGTTTAGTTTGTGTTTCCCTGATCTTTCCATTGAGGAGAGTAGTGTGTTGAAGTCACCCACAATTATTGTGTGATATGTGATGTGTGCTTTAAGCTTTAGTAAAGTTTCTTTTACAAATGAGGATGCCCTTATATTTGGAGCATAGATTTTCAGAATTGAGAGTTCTTCCTGATAGGTTTTTTACTTTGATGAGTATAAAGTATTCTTCTTTGTCTTTTTTGATGTCTTTTGATTGAAAGTCTATTTTATTGGATATTGGAATGACTACTCCAGCTTGTTTCCTGGGACCATTTCCTTGGAAAACTGTATTCCAGCCTTTTATTCTGAGGTAGTGTTTGTCTTTGACACTGAGGTTCATTTCCTGTACACAGCAAAATGCTGGGCCTGTTTAAGTATCCAGTCTGTTAGTTCATGTCTTTTTATTGGGGAATTGAATTCATTCATGTTAGGAGACAGTAAGCATTATTGATTGTTGCTTCCTGATATTTTTGATGTAATATTTATGTTTGTGTGGTTATCTTCTTTTGGGTTTCTTGAAAGAAGATTAATTTCTTGCTTTTTCTTGTGTGTAGTTTGCCTCCCTTTGTTGGTGTTTCCCATTCATTATCCTTTGAAGGGCTGGATTTGTGGAAAGATACTGTGTAAAATTGCTTTTGTCATGAAAAACCTTTGTTTCTCCATCTATGCTAATTGAGAGATTTATTGGGTATAGCAGTCTGGTTTGGCATTTGTATTCCCTTAGAATCTGTATGACATCTGCCCAGGCTCTTCTGGCTTTCATGATCTCTGGTGAGAAGTCCAGTGTAATCCTGATAGATCTATCTTTATACATTACTTGACCTTTTTCACTTACTGCTTTTAATATTCTTTCTTTGTTTAGTATATTTGGTGTTTTAATTATTATGTGACAGGAGGAATTTCTTTTCAGGTTCAGTTTATTTGGAGTACTTTAGGTTTCTTGTATGTGCGTGGGCATCTCTTTCTTTAGGTTAGTGAAGTTTTCTTCTATAATTTTGTTGAAGACATTTACTGGACCTTTTAGTTGGGAATCTTCATTCTCTTCTATACCTATAACCATTAGGTTTTGGTTTTTTGTCTTGGATTTCCTGGATGTTTTGGATCAAGAGGTTTATGCATGGTGCATTTTCTTTGGCTGTATATAAATGCTTTATATGGTACCTTCTGCATCTATGTTTCTCTCTTCTATCTCTTGTATTCTGTTGTTGATGCTTGGATCCCTGACTCCTTTCATTTTTCCTAGGTTTTCTATGTCCCAAGTTGTTTCCTTTTGTGATTTCTTTATTGTTTCTACCTCCATTTTTTTAGATCCTGGATAGTTTGGTTCAATTCCTTCACCTGTTTTTTGTTTGTTTTTGTGTTTTTTGTTTGTTTGTTTTGCTTTCCTGTAGTTCTTTAAGAGCTTCTCCCTGTTTACTTGTCTTCTCCTGTATTTTTTAAGGGAGTTACTTATGTCCTTCTTGAAGCCCTCCATTAAGCCCTTCATCAGCATTATGACCTGTGACTTTAAATCCAAATCTTTCTTTCCTGGAGTGTTGGGGTATCCAGAACTTGCTGTTGTGCGAGAATTGGATTCTGGTGGTGCCATATTGCCTTAATTTCTGTTAGTAAAATTCCTTCATTTGCCTTTTGCCATCTGCTTATCTCTGGTGCTAGTTGGTCTTGCTGTCACTGGCTGGTGCTTGTCCCTTTTTTGTGTCTGCAATCCTATATCAGCACCCCTGTCTGACTGGTTTTCCCCTGTCATAGATTGCTGTGGGGCTGCCCAGTTCTTGAGTGCAGGTGGGGCCCTGGCAGACCAAGTCCCAAGTGATCTTTCACTTGGGTGTTCTCTGCGTTCCTGGCTGTAACAGCCTGCTCAGTTGCGGGAGTGAAGATGGTGGCCTCACCTCTAATTGTGGGACTCCCTACAAAGCAGATGACCCCTAGCAGACTAGGTGCACAGAAGACTGTGGCAGTGGTGCCTAGCTCCTGGGTGCAGGTGGGTCCCTGGAGTACTGTGTCTCAAGTGATCTTATACTTGGCTAATCACTCTAACTAGCATTTCTTAACAATAGCTATTCTACCTGAGTGAGATAATATCTCAAAATTGTTTTGATTTTTTTATTTGTATTTCCCTGACGGGTAAAGATAGCAAACATATGTTCATGTATTTATTTGCAATATTTCATTGTTTAATTATAATGCTCACTTTTGATAGGGTTATATGCTTATGTGGTGTTAACTTCTTGAGTTATATGAATATTCCTCCTTTTAACACCACATAGAATGAACAAATATCTAAGATTTTGTTCTATTTTGTAATCTATGATTTTACTCTCATTTCTCTTTTACTGTACAGAAAATTTATACAAATTGAGGGTTAAAGACTTTTCACATAATAACCTAGAATATTCCTAACTGTTCTTAGGAAAAAAAATTCCTGAATGCTGTATATGATATTTTGATCCACATGTGAATGCGTGTACAATGATTGTTTCATGGATTATATTGGTTTGTGGTATCATAGCCAATTTCTGTTGCTTTTAAATATACTCTACTAACTTCACACAACAACAAAGTAATTTATCCATTAATTTTTCAAAGTGCATTTTGACTTCAGACACAGTGGCACAGGACTGTAATCCAAAAATTTAGGAGGTAGAGATGTGAAAGTAAAAATTTGGACATAAGATTGAGTTAATGCTATATAATGAGACTATCTCAGCATACTAATGCTTGTGAATTTGGATGAAGATTAGTGTGGTTGCTAACTGTTGAAAGTACTGTCTGGATACACAGATACACATTTTTATGGAAGAAATCAGTCAAAACAAATAATTTTATTTTACTATGGGGTTTGATATTTCATATTAGCTATTTAATTGCTACATTGTTATCTAAGTTCAGTGCTTATAGCATGACTTTGTAAACTGATGAGGTAGTTAAGCTGAATTGAGAATATATTGTAAGTGAATTATATAATTTTTGTTCTCCAAAATTTAAAGAAGCATTCAAGGGTAGTTTTTGTGATGAACATCACTAAATAACACAACAGTAGCTTTAGAACATTTTTTTCTCCTAATAAATGGTAAATTAGTAATTTTCATTCTTTATGAATGCTTAAAATAGCTATCTTAATATTACAAAACTATTCAAGAAGAGTCTACAAATATGTATGATTCTCAGAGTGTGCACTAAAATAACTTTAATATATTACAAATACAAAAAAAAAACAAGTTCCATGATAGTTTCATCATCTTGTAAGGGAGAGTTAATCTATGAGTCAGTTGCCTTTTCCTGACAATATTTATTTCCCACCAGTTATGCATCTTTTCATAGGCTTTTCTCATGTTGTGTTGTTTTTTTTTTCCCTTCTCACTCACATCAATAGAGTTACAGCTTTTAAGTTGGCCAAATAGTCCAATAAGAACAATTTCAAACAAATTGCTTTGGCTTCCTTGGAAAGAAAAGTTAGTCTTTATTGAGTAGTAAATTAATTTCAGTAATAAATACATATCCCAGAGAGTTTTATGTAATTAACAGCTCCCACCATCCATCAAATTGACTCATAATTTCTTTAGAAGTTGTAGGCTGATCCTGTAAGCATTCTCTGTGATCACAGAAGATTTTCATTTGAAAAACATCATGATGCAGGTATAGAAAGTCGCAGAATAATTTTTAAGTTTGTGTTTCAAAGTATCCAGATCTTAAGGGTACAGTGAAATTGAGAAATCTGGGATTACTGTTTGATTGTTGCTTTTTCAATTCTGTGAAAGTCTTCAGAATGTTCTTTTCAAGTAGATGTTACTTTAGTCTATTTTCCTTTGGCATAGATATTGCAGAGAAGTCAGAGCTCTTTGGAATGTTCTCTGAAACAAAAGTTATAGGGATTTCCAAGTAGAAATGATTTAATATTCACTTGAAATACTGTGGATTCTATTTTATCACTATTAGACTCAGTGGTTTTATAATGTGTGCTTTAGTTTGATAAAATTAAATCATGCCAAAAGGGCTAAGATCTTAATAATATTGTAAACCAGTAAGTATACTTCCATAGAATGAAATTTAAAACTGTTCTTTAACAATGATCAATCATCAAAAATTTTTGATAGTTTGCTTTTGCAGATTTTTTCTTATAAAAGTAGGCTTATACCATCACTTTTGTAATATAGTGAATTACCTACATTAACAGATTTTTAACAAATTCCAGTTGGCACTACTAATCTTTCTTTGCTACTGGCAGAATGAATATCAGCAGTATGTATTCAGCATCTTGGATGTAATGTTTCAAGCGAACCTAGAGGCTAGAAAAATTAATTGGAGCACGAGAAGGTGTCTAGAAATGGAAAAATGAAAATGGTATTCTCAGAAAAATGAAATTATTCTTGTTCAACTCAATCTATTTCAAAGTGGATACTGCTGGAGGGGAAGTACAATAACTAGAATATCCTGAATTCTGGAAGCCTAGGCTTAGCTATTTAACAAAATGACATATGAAAATCTTACAGGATTCTGTAGAGAAAACATCCAAGAGCCTATCCATCATAATTGGAGTTGAATGTATGATTAGAGTTAAAAAATGTATTTGAATGATTGTGTAGGCTCACATCTCTGGACAATTACCATGATCCACAATCCCTATATAAATGAAGATGGCAGATTAATAGGGTTCTACCATTTCTCTGGGGAACTGTTTTATAAATTTTGACAATAAAACATTCAAACTTGTAATATTGACCCATCTTAACATATTACCCATAAACAAGGACACCAAGTGCTTTGGCTGCATTTTGTTCTAAACCATATTTCTTACAGTCAACAGATTTCTTCAGAGATCAATCTAGTATTCATTTCAGTTTTGAAAATGGCCCAGGAAGAAGGCATATGTAGCAATACATCTGTATTTACAGATTAGAGTGACAGGTCCTTAGGGGAAAAAAGTGGAAGCAGTCAAGTAGTTAAAGTATTTCCTTACAATCCCATGACTCCATTGGTTTGCCATCATGTTTGATACTTATTGCATTAAATTAACCAAATTTAATTTGGGGAAGTTCTCACAAAGCTTAATCTTTGACTCCTAATAAAACTAGTATCCCTAGAATTCTACCTATTTTGGACTAAAAATATGATTCTCTCAGGTCACCTCAATCAGAATTCAACCAGGTACATAAAACTATCACTGCATGCAGGATGTTATATTCCATGTTTTCTGAGTTAGGCTTAAATAACCAAAGAAGTAAATTACAAAGTTTGGATAATATATTTATGAAGTTGAGTTCTACAACAAACCTCAAGTTATTGAAAAATGAAGCAAAAGGTACACATTCCATAATATGAATAATTATTAATAAGCTGTGTGACAATTAGACATGCACAATGAACACATCAAACAAATGACTATAATAATTAACACTTTTATGAAACCAAGTATCAATTCATTTTTTCTTCTCAGTTTGTTTCTTTACCAGTATTGGTAATCTTTATCAACACTGACAGTTTTCCTTGACAAGCATATATCTATTAATCATTATTCCCATCACATACACCCACACACAATATGCATATCAATAATCCAAAAGCCAAGTTTATGTAATTGTTTTTCTTAACAATTAGTGTTTCCACAATTGTACACTATGCATATGCCTAATTTTTTTTGGATATTGTTCTTTATCCATACCTTGGAAATCACATCTATTCTTTTTGTAATACAAAATTCTAGAAATTATTTTTATTGAATATATTCTTAATTTACATTTCAAATGTTATTCCTTTTCCCAGTTTCTGCCCCTTCCAGAAAGCCCCCAACCCACTCTCCCTTCCCCTGCCTCCATGAGGGTGCCCTTCCACTCAACCCACTCCCACCTAACCCCCTCAATTTCCTGACACTGGGGCATCTATAGAGCCTTGGTAGGACCAAGGACCTCTCCTCCCACTGATGCCCTACAAGGCATTCCTCCACCACAAATCCTTCTGGAACAATGTATACCACTTGGTTAATGGCTTAGTCCTTGGGAGTTTTGGTGGGTCTGGTTGGCTGACATCATCATTTTATCCACGAGGCTGCAAACTCTAGAGATTCTTAAAGTGATTGATGCTATAAATTTCTATAACTGCAGACAAAAATGACAATTCTCTTGGAAAGTGCAAACACAATTCTCTGTTGAGACTTTCTCAATGCCAACGCTAGCATCTAGGGGATAAAAAATCAAGGATTAAATTACTGAGTATCTTTCATATTAGGGTTGTCTATTACATCTTCTACATAGCGAGTACTATGACATATTTTGCATATGACTATGAATTTCCATAGTTCAGTATGAGCAAAGAATCTGTAGTATTATGCCTTTAAGAACATTGGATGTCAAATATATAGAATTTCATTTCACCTAACCTCAGAATAAGACAAAAGGCAACAAAGGATAAAGATTTGTAGCTATGTTCCTATGACTACTATAACAAATTGTGTGTGTGTGTTTATATATGTATATATACATATATTATATACTATACAGATAAAGAAATAATATAATGAATATATATTTAGCTATTATAGTATCATTTTTGTAAAATGAAAATGCTAAGTATTTTCTAAATAGTAAAGTTTTATTTCTTTTTTAAAATTTTTTATTGGATATATTATATATTTACGTTTCAATTCCCTCAAAGGTCCTACATGCCCTTTTTTCTCCCCCTGTTCCCCCATGCACCCCTTCCCACTTCCCTGTTCTGGTATTCCCCTACACTGATGTTTTGATCCTTTCCAGCATCAGTGTCCACTCCTTCCTTCTTGTCGGATATCATATGATAAGTGGATTGTGTCTTTGGTGTCCCAAGATTCTAGGCTAATATCCACTCATAAGTGAGTGCATACCATGGGTATTCTTTTGAGACTGGGTTATCTCACTTAGTATGATATTCTCCAGCTCCATCCATTTGCTAGGAATTTCATGATTTCATTGTTTCTAATGGCTGCATAGTACTCCATTGTGTATATATACCACATTTTTTGTATCCATTCCTCTATTGAGGGACATCTGGGTTCTTTCCAGCTTCTGCTATTATAAATAAGGCTGCTATGAACATAGTGGAGCATGTATCCTTATTACATGCTGGTGAATCTTCTGTGTATATGCCCAGGAGTGGTATGGCTGGGTCCTCCAGAAGTATCATGTCCAGTTAAAACAGTAGTGCCCGAACAGGGACATGAACCCTGGACCCTCAGATTAAAAGTCTGATGCTCTACCGACTGAGCTATCCAGGCTTATTTCTTTGGTTAACAAAATTTTCCTCAATTTATCTTTACCTTCCCATTGTACTATAAGGAAAAGGGAAAATCTTGAACACATTTATATTTTGTTTAGCTATCTTCTCAGCAAATCATTCAATTTTAGAATATGTAATTTCTACTTTCTATAACCACAAGAGAGCAATATATATGCATATAATATGTGTAAATAGAAATAGAGAAATAGCCAGGCGTGGTGGTGCACGCCTGTAATCCCAGCACTTGGGAGGCAGAGGCAGGCGGATTTCTGAGTTCGAGGCCAGCCTGGTCTACAGAGTGAGTTCCAGGTAGCCAGGACTACACAGAGAAACCCTGTCTCGTTCCAGGTAGCCAGGACTACACAGAGAAACCCTGTCTCAAAAAAAAAGAAATAGAGAAATAAATAAATTATATGTAATCTATTATAATCGCACATATAAGAAAGCTGTTGTTAACTCAGAAGAAAGGCAGTTCTGGATATATACATATACACAGAAACAGACATACAACCACACCCACAATATGCTGACTTGTGCTGTAGGGTTTGGAGAAAGTAGAAATAACATGATAGCTAAACAAAATATTGAAAATATGGTCAAGATCATTCTTGTTGCTTATTGTAAAATTGGACAGTAAAAATAAATTGAGGCAAATTTCACTAACCAAAAGATAAAAGGTCAAGGTTTGAATTATCAGTCTTTCATTTGACAAAAACCAATAAAACATATTCTAGAAAGAATTCCACAGATGTAACTGGTGCACCACTTACTATAAGGAATGTAGAAATCTTAAGTACCTACTCAAGGTTATATATGTAGAAATGTTGCTAATTTCATTTAAAGGAGACAGATACAAGATCTGTTCAATAAAAACAGACAAAACTCTGTCTGCCTACACGATGAGAACTATCTAATCACAAGCCTGAATAATTTTTAATACATAAGGAGGACTCAACATGTTATTAAGTTACGAGGAATTCTTTTCCTCCAGTTAAAGGCCCTGAGGTCACAGGCTGTGAATTTAAGGCAGTCTTCTGCTCAATTTCTGGAAGGGGAACCCCATCAGATAGACTGCTATGTGCTTGCTGTGATCTCTTAGTTTAATATGCCAGCTCCTTGCTATTATTCTTTTCCTGTCATTATGGAATCTGCCTTGGAAATATAAACTAAAAATACTTTTTGTCTCATAAATAGTTTTGTGTAATGGATTTTTAGTCCTAGCAATAGAGAAGTAACTAATACATACCCTTCCACCCATTATTTGCAGCAGGCCTTGTTTCACACTTACACAGAATCAAATATGCTTTGATTGATTAGTATGGCCTACTTCATTCTCTTACTCTTATAAATTCTAATAGAATTACAAGCACTAAATATGAAGATATATTAGTTTAAGCCAGGCAGTGGTGATACACATCTTTAATCCCAGTGTTTAAGAGAAAAGGCAGGCAGATTTCTGAGTTCTAGGCCAGCCTGGTCTACAGAGTGAGTTCTAGGACATCCAGGGCTACACAGAGAAACCCTGTCTTGAAAAACTAAAAAAAAAAAAACAAAGAAAGAAAATTCATTAGTTCAAAGAATACAATTAAAATACATTCTTAAGGTAAGAAAAATTTATTAGATATATTCTTAATTTACATTTCAAATGTTGTTCCCTTTCCTGGTTTCTGCCCCCAAAATCCCCTAACCGATCTACCTTCCGCCTGCTCAACAACCCACCCACTCTTGCCTCCCAGTCCTGGCATTCCCCTATACTGGGGCATCTAGCCTTCCCAAGACTAAGGGCCACTCTTCCCATGGATGTCTATCACGGCGCATTTCTTGAACCCCGTAGTTTCACGCAGCCAAGCTGCAATCCAGGCAGAGGCCGCATGATATTTACTGGGGCTGTTCAAGGAATGCCGCTGTGGGCCTCCTTGGCTGCAGATAGGGCTGAGCTGAAATTTCTCATGGCAAGCTGTGTAAACCTTTATCTGATCTGTTCTTTTACTTACGAGATGTCTCTGCCAGCCAGAGGTGCGAGCATTCCAGGCGTGACAGTTCATTCAGAGTTCATTCTTTGAACTACAGTACTGGCCATGATTTTCCTTCTAGAGATCCATTGCTTTGCTTTTAATTAGCTGTACAGTTATTACCTAGATACATTAAAGAATTAACCTCCCAACAATTTATTTGTATGGTTAGCTGACTTTGGCACTCTGACATGGAAACCATCAGTTAGTAAAGTTTCAAAATAAGCCTGAGGAAGATAGCATACATAGTGTTTCCAAAAACTAATTACTAATTCCAATTACTAATTTATCATTGACTACAGAGGGACGCGATGACCTTGTGTGTAATCTCTGACTCTTGAATTACTAATTCATCATTGACCACAGAGGGGCGCAATGACCTTGTGTGTAATCTCTGACATTCATACCTGACTAATTTTGTATTTCCTTGTGCCAGATACTCATGGTAACCATTCTTTGTAAACATTTCACTGAATATCAACTTGTGATATGTATAAAAATACCTGCCTCAGAACAGTAAAGTGCATTCAGACGCATTCAGATCTTGTGTGTGTCTGTCTGTCATTCGCCGGACCTGTACCTTCCTGCATACCAAAGACCCTGATTCCCCACGGGAGTGTGTGTTCCGACTGAGTCGGTCCGTGGCAGCTGGCGCCTCAGAACAGGGACCTTGGGCAGGTAAACTTTCCTTCTTTCTTTCTTTCTTTCAAGGTAACAGGCCGGATCTTGCTAGGGAGCCGCGGTCCCGCCGGTAAAGGATCACCGGTTAAGTGCAAGTAATCTGATACCATGGGGCAGACCGAGTCAAAGCAAGAACGAATGTTCTTTTCAGTGTTTAAGCATATGATGGCTAGCAGAGAGTTAAAAGTTTCAGAAAGTACAACCAGGGAATTCTTTGAGATACTCCTTAAGCAGTTGGCTTGGGAAAATGCTAATGCTTTATGCCAAGATTTGATAAGACCTATTAGAAAGACAGGAACAGTGCAGGACTATGTGAAAGCCTGCGTGGATGCCTCACCAGCCGTAGTCCAAGGTATAGCCTACGCTGCAGCTATGAAGGAAGAGGAACACAGCGCCTTTGTTAAAAATACTTATGGTAAAGGAGGAAAAGAAACCTCCAAGCCCACTTGTTTTAAATGTGGGAAATCAGGACATGTGCAAAAGCAATGTCCAGAGAACAATAAGAGGGACTCCAATAGAAGGGGTCTTCCCCCAGGAGCATGCCCTCGTTGCCAGAAAGGCAGGCACTGGAAAAATGAGTGCAAGTCCAGGTTCCACAAGGATGGAACACCCCTTAATGGGGAAAAGAAGGAGGAGGAATCAAAAAACTAAATCAGGGGCAGCCTCTCAGCCCCGAACTCGAAAGAGAGGAAACTACTGTAGTTACATCAGGGAGTCCTCTGAATCCTGAGGCTCCTGAATTTACTATACATGATTTGCCTAGAGCTACTCCTGGTAGTGCTGGTTTAGATTTAGCCTCTTGTGAAGATGTAATATTCTCTAGATGGGACGGTGTTTCCTTGGTCTCTACGTCTACCTTGGGAACTCTGCCACAGGGAACTGTAGGGTTAATAATTGGCCGTAGTTCAAATTATAAAAAGAATTTTGAGGTGCTGCCTGGTGTGATTGATAGTGATAGCACAGGAGAAATAAAAGTCATGATTAGACCATTAAAAGAAACTATACAAATTCATAAGGGGCAGAGAATAGCTCAGCTTCTGCTCCTGCCTTATCTTAACTTACCTAATCCAATCTTAAAGCGTGAACGTGGACAAGGGAAGTTTGGTTCTACAGATGTTGTGGCATGGGTCCAAAATATTGGTATGGAAAGACCTTTTAAAGCAGTTAGAGTAAATGGAAAGTTGTTTCAAGGACTTTTGGATACAGGGGCAGATAAGACTTGTATAGCAGGAAAGGATTGGCCTTCGTCTTGGCCATGTAAGAGGACTTCTTCTTCTTTGTTAGGTTTAGGGACAGCTTTTAATGTGGCTCAAAGTTCACAGTTCCTGAAATGGGAATTGGAAGGAAAGACAGGAATGATTCAGCCTTACGTTGTTCCTTCTCTCCCCTTTTCCTTGTGGGGAAGAGACATGATGGGTGACATGGATGTAAAATTAGTCACCTCAGATAATCTGAGTGAACAGCATTTTTCATAGGGGCCGCTGAGGGCATGTTGTATGCAGATAAATTAAATTGGAAATCAGAGCAGCCTGTATGGCTTAATCAGTGGTCCCTAACAGAAGAAAAAATACAGGCTATAGAACAACTTGTGCAAGAACAATTAGAAAAAGGACATCTTGAAGAAAGTAATAGTCCTTGGAACACTCCCATATTTGTAATAAAGAAAAAATCTGGGAAGTGGAGATTGCTACAGGACCTTAGGGCAGTAAATGCTACCATGGAAGATATGGGAGCGTTGCAGCCAGGACTGCCCTCTCCAGTGGCAGTTCCTGCAGGATGGGATGTGATAGTAATTGATTTGCAAGATTGCTTTTTTACTATAAAATTACATCCTGAGGATTGTAAAAGATTTGCTTTTAGTGTGCCAGCTGTAAATTTGAGAAGGCCATATAGAAGGTATCAATGGAAAGTGTTGCCTCAAGGAATGAAAAATAGTCCGACATTATGTCAAAAATTTGTGGATCAAGCTTTAGTATTGATCAGAAAAAAATATCCTGAGGCTTACTTTGCCCACTTTATGGATGACATCTTGATTGCTCATCAATCACCATCAATTAATAAGGAAATATTACTTTATACAATTGAACATTTTACCAAATTTGGATTAGTAATAGCCCCAGATAAGATACAAAAGAATAGACCTTTAAGTTATTTGGGACAGTTAATTCATGATGACTATATTGCCTCACAAAAGGTGTCTATAAGAGTAGACAAATTAAGGAATTTAAATGATTTTCAGAAATTATTAGGAAATATTAATTGGATTAGACCTTTTTTGAAAATTACTACAGGAGAATTAAGTCCTTTGTTCCAACTACTACAAGGGGATACTGATCCTAAGTCTCCAAGAGTTATGACTCAAGAAGCCATAAAAGCTTTAGCATTGGTGGAAGAAAACTTAAATGATGCAAAGGTAAAGCAGATATCTTATGATAAAGAGTGGGACTTGATAATTTTTAAAACACCTTACACTCCCACTGGATGCTTATGGCAGGATGGTGTGTTGGAATGGATACATTTACCTCATGTGCAACAGAAAATGTTGGCTTCTTATCCATATATGTGCTCATTATTGATTAATAAAGGAAGAATGAGATCCAGGGAACTATTTGGTAGAGAAATGCATAATATTATATTACCATATAATAAAAGGCAATTTGAAATACTATTGATGGAAGATGATGATTGGGGAATTGCATTGCAAGGTTATACAGGACAAATTAAATATCATTATCCTAAACATCCTTTAATTGAATTTTTTAAGGAAACAGAAATAATTTTCTCAAATAAGTGTTCTTCACAACCTTTGGAGTCTGCCTTATGTATTTTCACAGATGGCTCCTCTAATGGGAGGTCCGTGGTTTATGTACCAGGACAAAAGCCTCTGATAGAGGAAGGTGTGCAGACTTCTGCTCAGCAAGCAGAGATAAGAGCAGTTCTACTTGCTTTTCAAAGTTTTACAGAAAAATTTAATCTTTATACGGATTCAAAGTATGTGGTTAATTTGTTTCCAGCCATAGAAACAGCCTTGCTTTCAGGGCAGTCTCAAATTTTAAATTTATTACAGCAATTGCAAAATACGATTAGAAAAAGAGCAGAAAAATTTTATGTAGGACATATACGGGGTCACTCTAATTTACCAGGCCCCCTTAGTAAAGGAAATTATATGGCTGATGCATTAACTAGAGGAACAGTTATGAATGTATTAGAGGCAAAGAATAGTCATGAGCTACATCATCAAAATGCTCTTGCTTTAAGAAGGATGTTTCATATTACTAGAGAACAAGCCAGACAGATAGTTAAGGATTGTGGTAATTGTCCTCAAGTTTATCACCCACAAAAAATGGGAGTAAATCCCCGAGGCCTTAAGGCATTAGCTTTATGGCAAATGGACGTTACACATATCCCTGAATTTGGAAAATTGGCTTATGTTCATGTGACAGTGGATACTTATTCTCATGTGCTATTTGCCTCTGCTAGAAGTGGAGAAGCTGTGAAAGATGTAATTCAACATCTTGTACAAAGCTTCATGATGATGGGAAAGCCATTGAGAATTAAGACAGATAATGCTCCAGCTTATACATCTAAGGCTTTTGCCTCTTTTCTGCGAGCATGGGATATACACCATACCACAAGAATACCATATAATCCCCAAGGACAGGCAATAATTGAGAGATCTCACCAAACTTTAAAAAATCAGATTGAACGCCTAAGGGCTGCTAATAAATATTTTTCTCCCCATCATCTTTTGAATCATGCTCTTTTTGTGATAAATTATTTGAATACTGATGAACAAGGAAACTCCCCTGCTATGAAACATTGGGGAGGAATAAAAGGAGAACAACTTCCACAAGTAATGTGGAAAGACTTATTAACCGGATCCTGGAAAGGACCGGATGCTTTAATTTCCTCCGGGAGAGGGTATGCTTGTGTTTTTCCACAGGATACAGATAGTCCAATCTGGATCCCAGACAGGCTCATTCGGCCGTTTAACCAAAGGGCCTCTATCAAGGAATCAGAGGAGAAAGCAGAGACTAAAAAAGAAGAAGATGCTGAGAATGATGATGGGGCTTGATCTTGCTGTTCTACGGGAGACCTCATCTGTTCCTGAGTCACACGAGTCAAGGGAGGATCTGCCCACCTGGGGACAGCTGAGGAGACTCGCCCGAGAAGCGCAGCAGATGATCACTAGCACCAGAAAGCAGTTATCGACAGAAAACATGTTTCTTGCTATGTTTGTTATCCTTTCTATGCAAATGTGTCCTGTGTCTGCAGTTTCATATTGGGCTTATGTTCCTCATCCCCCACTCCTTCATCCCGTGGGTTGGGGGGAGAATGTAAATATTAGAGTAATGACCAATGATACTAGACTTATGGGGGGACATGCTACTCTTTCCTCCCATCTAACCTCTACTCCATTTAGATATAAGGGGATGTCAGACTCTGCTCCGATTTGCATTAATTTAGCTAGATCGGGGTCTATGGGTTGTCTTTCTCTCGCCTATAAAACTATCCTTGCTGATGCTCCAGATAAATCGTCTCCAGCGAAAGAACCTCCATATCATAGAAGATTTATGTGGGAAATTAAACTAAAGATTTTGGGGACTAATTTTCATAATGAAACCTTTAGGAAGTTATTTGAGAAAATCCCTTTAGATTTATGTTCCTGGAACTATAAAGATAAAGATAAGATGTGGGAGCTTCCTCGGATTTATGAAAGACCAAGTTGGCTTAAATGTGGTTTTGAACGTTGGGCTATAGCACATATTCCCTGGGAGAATCAAGAGAGGATTTATGATTATTCCGTAGCCACACCAAATAATAACTATAGAGCTTTCCTTCTTGGTGAAAAATTACAGTATCATGGATATAAACCTGAAAGGTTTACTTTAGAACCTATTAATAGGTGGTTTACACCAGGATGGGTAGAACCTATCTATGTTAGTCATTCTCCTTCAGGTGATGTTTTGAATACATTTCCAGGACTATTTAGACTTTTTGCTGCATCTAGTATAATTTACTTTAAGAAGCCTCTGGAGTCTAGACCTCTTCCTGTAGCAATTAGATCTTGTTTGAGCTATCCTTATAGTATACTTGCTGGAAATGATACAGATTTAATCATTACTAAATTAGGGCACTCTTATGAGGTTCACTGTTCCGAATGTATTTTAACTAATTGTGTTGATCATAAGTTGGTTGAATCCTATTCACGCATCGTGATATTACAAAGACCTTCCTACGTAATGCTTCCTGTAGATCTAAAGGATGAAGCTTGGTTTGACAATGAGGCTTTACAGGTAGTTACAAGAATTAGTGAGCTTATTAGGCCAAAGCGTTTTGTAGCAGCTTTAATGTTAGGTATCAGTGCCTTGATAGCTATTGTAACTTCACTTACAGTTTCATCAGTTGCTTTAGTCTCAGAAATGAAGACTGCACACTTTGTTAATGATTTGAGTAAGAATGTTTCTTTGGCACTGGTAAAACAAGAGGTTATAGATAAGAAATTGGAAGCAAAGATTGATGCTCTAGAGGATGTAGTTCTAGAGTTAGGACAAGAGATACAAAATATTAAGGTTCAGCTTTCCACCAGATGTCATGCCAGCTTTCGATACATATGCGTAACGCCATTAATCTATGACAAGCAACATAATTGGACTCTTACAAAAAATCATTTGTTGGGAATTTGGAAAGATAATGATATTTCTCATGATATGGCTCAATTAAAAGCTCAAATTGCGGTTATGAGTAAAGCACAAGATAGATCGGTTAACTTAGAGGATTTGGCTCAGGCTTTTAGTTCTGGTTTGAAGTCTCTGAACCCTGTAACTTGGTTACATTGGATTGTTGTCGTCGCCGTGGCAGATGTCCAACAAGGCCAACCTCTGCTGTATATGCATCTGGAGCCATGGGTCCCACCATGTGTACTCTTTCGTTGATGGTTTAATGCCTGGGAACTCTGGAGGTACTAGGTGGTTCATATTGTTGTTTTTTCCTATGGTGCTGCAAACCCATTCAGCTCCTTGGGTCCTTTTCCCATCCCAGTTCACTGGCATGTCAGAGATCACGTGCACACTCCCAGCTGATTTCTGTTCACTATCTTGACCCTCTCTACCTGGCTCTCCCTAAAAAAGATCAGCCCCTCCCATTCCTTTCTTTCATCTAGTTCCCACTTTTTGATTTTTTTGATGTAAGCAATTAAGGGCTATGAAATTTCCTCTTGGAACCACTTTTACAGTATCCTAAATGTTTTGTTAAGTTGCGTTTTCATTTTCATGTATTTCTAGGAACATTTTGAATTATTCATTTCTTCTTTGATTCATTCATTTAGTGCTTATGTGTTTATGAACATTATGCACTTATTTTTTGTTTTTGTTTGTTTTGTTTGTTGTTAATTTTAAGTTTGTCGAAAATTGTCAGATAAAATACATGGGATTCTTTCTTTTTTTCCTTTCTGTTTTCCTTTCATTTTTTATATTCGTTAACATTTGCTTTGTGGTCTAATTTAGAGATGTTTCCATTTGCTGCTGTGTATAATATATATTTGCCATTCAGGTGGAATATTCTCTAGCTATGTGGTAGGTCCATTTGATAAAAAGTGAGATTTAATGTTTAGGTTTCTCTATTCTTTACTTTTCCATACACATTACCTATCTATTGGAGTAAGTAGAAAATTGAAATCACCTACTTTTATTGGGTTTGTGTTAATCTGTATCTTTAAATCTATTAGAATGATTTTTATAAAAATGGCTGCCTCATAGTTTGGAGCATATATATTTATTTCCTGATTAATTTATCCCTTCATTGCAGTGAAGTAATTTTCTTTGACTTTTCTGATTATTTTTAGTTTGAAGTCTACTTTTTCAATATTAGGATAGCAGCACCTGCTTGTTTCTTCATCCCATGTGCTTTGGATATTTTATCAATTCTATTATTTTTAGGTGGTTTCTAATATTTAAACTGAGAAGAATTTCCTAGAGAAAACAGATAAATAGATTTTGGTGTGTAATCCCATTCATCTAGCCTATTTATTTTGATTAATGGTCTGAGGCCACCACAACCGAATGAGAATTGATCCACTCTTATCTCCTTGTTCTAAGCTCAACTCCAAGTGGATCAAGGACGTCCACATTAAACCAGACACACTAAAATTAATAGAAAAGAAACTGGGGAAGATGCTTGAGGACATTGGCTCTGGGGGAAAGTTCCTGAACAGAACACCAATTGCTTATGCTCTAAGATCAAGAATAGACAAATGGAGCCTGGCAGTGGTGACACACGCCTTTAATCCCAGCGCTTGGGAGGCAGAGGCAGGCTGATTTCTGAGTTCAAGGCCAGCCTGGTCTTCAGAGTGAGGTCCAGGACAGCCAGGACTACACAGAGAAACCCTGTCTCAAAAAACCAAAAAAAAAAAAAAATAGACAGATGGGACCTTATAAAATTACAAAGTTTCTGCAAGGCAAAAGACACTGTTAAAAGGACAAATCGGTAACCAACAAATTGGGAAAAGATCTTCACCAACCCTACATCTGACAGAGGGCTAATATCCAATGTATACAAAGAACTCAAGAAGTTAGACCCCGGAAAACCCAATAACCCTATCAAAAAATGGGGTACAGACCTAAACAAAGACTTTTTACCTGAAGAAATTCGGGTGGCTGAGAAACAGCTTAAAAAATGTTCAACATCATTAGTCATTAGAGAAATGCCAATCAAAACAACCCTGAGATTTCACCTCACACCAGTCAGAATGGTTAAGATTAAAAACTCAGAAGACATCAGGTGTTGGTGAGGATGTGGAGAAAGAGGAACACTCCTCCACTGCTGGTGGGACTGCAAGCTGGTACAAGGACTCTGGAAATCAGTCTGGCAGTTCCTCAGAAAACTGGACACGATACTTCTGGAGGACACAGCCATACCACTGCTGGGCATATACCCAGAAGACTCCCCAGCATGCAATAAGGTTACATGCTCCACTATGTTCATAGCAGCCTTATTTATAATAGCCAGAAGCTGGAAAAAACCCAGATGTCCCTCAATGGAGGAATGGATACAAAAAATGTGGTATATATACACAATGGAGTACTACTTAGCCATTAGAAACAATGAATTCATGAAATTCTTAGAGAAATGGATGGAGCTGGAGAACATCATACTAAGTGAGGTAACCCAGTCTCAAAAGAATACCCATGGTATGTACTCACTGATAAGTGGATATTAGCCTAGAGTCTTGGGACATCAAAAACACAATCCACATACCAAATGATATCCAACAAGAAGGAAGGAGT